>JAKSZP010009354.1:0-163395 GCA_022478985.1 Massospora cicadina | reverse complement strand
TTTTTTTAGTTGTGTTCCTCTCAGATGGTAGAACAAAAGCATTATCTCCTATGCCAAACTCAGGTAGCTTGGTTCTCCTCTAGCTCTCTATTTGGCTTGTAGAGAGGCATACTTCAATGTTGCTTGAAGCTTCTAAATGTATTCTTATGAGCTCTTCAGCCAACTCCTGTTGGAACTCCTGAGGGGTAGGTTCTTTTGATCCTCTGAGATTACAGTTGCCATGAGGGTAGGCAGTGGGTCCTCTCGTCCATACAGGGCTTTAGAGGGACATTCCAATCACAGGATGATAGAATAACTGGTAATCCAACAGCGCTGATGGGAGTAATTGGTCTTATTCCAACTTTTAGTTGAGACCTATTTTTTTAAGATACCCCCTCAGGGTTCCATTTACTCTCTCAACGCTTCCATTGGAGGATAGATTAGAGTGGGTAATGGATTGCTGCTTTACCCCTACCAAATTAATCAGTTTCTTCACCATGTCCTAGATAGCTTTTTCATTGTTTGATAGCAGAATTTGAGGGCATTTGTGACTTGTGATCACCTGATTGAACAAAAAAACGGGCAATTGAATTAACCATATACATCTAGATAGCGGATGCTTTAACCCTCTTAGTGAAGTAGGCAATTGCCACCAGGATAAACTTGGCACCGCTGAAGCTGTTTAGCTACGGTCCCACCACATCAATAGAGACAATGCTGAATGGTGTTGGGGGGAATGATCATAAACTTGTATACTTTACTAGTAGGATAAACTTATGCAAGGTACACACAACTCAAAGACTTGTATTTTTCATCATACATGCACCCCCAGTTTAACCTCTCCTTGAGGTATGTCAGCGTCTTTTTGAATCGTTTATTGCCCACATGCTTGTGCCATCCATCACTATCTCCATGTGATCACTGGTCTGAATTTTATGATACCTATTTTAACCTTCTTTTGCAGATTTCCATTGACACACCAGGGCTTTTTTAGGAGCATGTGTGCAGGATGCTCTGAAATCTTCTGTCTCATCCTGCAAGGCCTCCTCAGGTAGTCCAATTAGGTTATAGAGGCGATTGCTCTTGGGTGCATGCAAGTGGAGCACCAGCAATATTTTCAAATCATCCACATTAAGTTGTTTATCTCCTGCTCAATGTATGATTTCGAAATTATACCCTTGGAGGAGGGCAGGCCAACGGGCAAGGCGTCCATAAGGATCCTTCATGTTTCTTAATCAATGTAGTGACGTGTGATCTGTGACTACTATAAATGTACTCCATATAGATAAGGCCTAAAGTGTTTGGCAGCTTTTATTGCTGCTAGAATCTCGTGTTTGGCAACCATTTAATTCTTTTTAGCTTTTCTGATTACTTTGGAGCAATAATAAGTTGGGTAATCTACATCGTCTTTGTCCAGTTGTGCTAAGAATACACCAAGTCTAACATCAACGGCGTCAGTATAAAAGTAGAAAGTGTTGTTGAAGTCCATATATGCCAAGATTGGTGCTTCTACCAATCATATTTCAACTCCATGAACTCCTGCTCCTGCTCCAGGATCCATTTGAACTTCATCTCTTTATTTGAAAGGTAGGTAAGGGGCGCCATCAAGTCCTCAAAATGGGGAAGAAACTGCCATCAGTACCCCACCATTACTAGTAACACTTGAATGTTCCTCATAGTTTTGGTGGCTCTATTACCACAATTGCGTTCACTTCCCTATCCTGAGACTAAATTTTGGCTGGGCTAATCTCATTCCAGGAACTTCAGCTGTCTCTTAAGGAAAGTACACTTACTTTCCTTCAGTTTCAGGTTGAATGTGTGCAACCGAGTAAAAACCTCCCAGAGGTGCTGCAATTTCTCTTATCCGTGAGAGTGAACAGTGATTTCATCAAGGTATCTAACACACTTGATAACTCAAGGTCGCCAAAAAAGCCATCCATCGCTCATTGGAAGGTAGCAGGGGCGTTACATAGCCCCTGCGGCATCCTCATGGGTTCAACTAACCCTGGCTGCTGATTAAGGCGCAATTCTCCTGATCCTCTGAAAAGAGCTCCATTTTCCAGCAGCTGGCTAGGTCAGATGCTCAAAAGTAATTTAAGCCTCCCAGGCATTTCAAAGCATCATTGATGCATGACATCGGGTATGAGTCCTTCTTGGTTATCTCAATTAGCCAACAAAGGTCCATGACTACCCTATGGGTCACATCCTTCTCCCGCGCCAAAACAAAGTTGATGCCCATGGAATTCTTGACAGATCAGTTAGACCAGTCTAAATAACTTGTCGATCTCTTGTGTGATGACTGCAAACTATGTTTTTAAATGTTGGTAAGGTTTGGACTTTTAGGGGATAGTTGAACCGGTGTCCACCTTATGGACCTCCACTTTGCACAGGCCATAGTAATTGGGGCCATTGATGAAGATGTCATTGAATTCGTCCAAAAGTTCATCCAACTCATTTGCTGCTTAGGGGAAACATCCTCAAAACTGATCTCGTCAAAACCTCTTACTGCATGTATGGACTTGGTATCTTAGCAACTGGTCAGGCGGCCAGCGCTACAACTTGTCACTTTTTAACTCGGTTGGATGAGTAGTAATGTTCCCCCCAAAAAAGGTTTAGCACTCTAAAGTAGGTGGTATCATAGAATCCTGGTAGTACCCAGGGCTCTTGGTCTTAGATTCCGGCTTGACTGTACACTTTTTAATATGGTGTCAGGATGAATCTTTACACTGATTTCATGATTATACTTCCTTGTTCACCTAGACAAATTCTATTCTTTCACTTGCACTCTGAGGAAGTCCTTCCTCTGCACTCACGGTAAGTGACAGTTGCTTTAAAACTTTCTTCATCAAGGTGTAATAAGTTGGATATATAAATTTGTCTATTTTAACCAAACACGTATGCTGTTTTTTGGGTTAAGATACCTCATCCTTGAACACTAGAGGGGAGTTTAGCTCAGAATGCTATGATAATGATAAAGTTAATCTTCGCGACAAACTACAGAAGAAACTGTGTCCCATTTATGAAACCACTGTTTTCGTTGTACAGTTACACTGCTGGTGCTGTCAGACCATCTGCCTAAATCATAAAGGCAAAGCTGAATAAGATCCTAAGGCGCGGGTAATGTAAGGTCCAGTGGTATGATATTTTACATTATAGTCAATTTCAGGCATAATAAGGGGTTTTCATAAGTTTAGAGGAGATGGAATTCACAAGATCTCGTTGTCAAGCACTTCCAGTACGCGCACCATCTGGATGATCACTTCCACGTTCGTTAATCGCTTGCCAAAAATGCTTCCAGTGGTCAGGATGTCAGTAGCAGATTCCATAAATTATTTTATAGCAACAACGCTTGTATTGGCCTTTTAAGGCCTTTGCCATCTGATGCCATATCCTTAAAGGTAGACGCGACCAACTACTATCATTCTTCAACTAAATTATATCACTTAAGTAGACTAGTTTTCTTGGGCAAAATAGGTATCTCTTAATTCAATCCATCAGTACCATGAACTCTCAATATACTGGTGCAGCCACTGCGCTAGGTGCCCCTAACACGTGGTAGCTCGCACTAGCCAAGTCTTCATCTTTATCTTCATGGTCGTCCTCACCCTCAGTATGGAGGTACACCCACTATACGTGTTGGGTGTGTCCTCTTTAGGGGTTGGCTCCTTGGTTTCAGTGTTAACTAATGGACAGGACTGAATGAGTGCCCATGTTGGTGATGCTTGTGGCTCTTAAATTCAAGACGTGGCAAGCGTTCAGGCGGTTTTTTCTCTTCTTCTTAATCTTTTCACTCTTATCATTGGTGACATAAATGGCCTTATTGACTCGTTGAGGGGTGGTGTAGGTGCCATTCCCTTAGAATTAATTTGTATGTCCCTTGGATGTCAAGTAGTGCCTCCTTAAGCACTTTGCATGATGTTGTACTCTTTCCTGATAAATCATGTGAATCTTCAGATTGGGTTCATCTCCAGGGAGCTTTATAAACCAGTTTTGGCGGGAGGCAGATTCATTGTTCCTGTTGTTCACAACTTCTGGGCCTTAATGTAGTAGTTAGAAGCGAAAATTGCAACTAATATTTTCTGCCATTTTCATCAACATTAACTTTTTGTTTCATATTCTGGAGATCTTGTTCAAAACTAAAACTCAGAGAGTCTGATGTTCTTTATTTCAGTACAAGATAATCCAAGTCACAAGCTCGCTTTAGGATCTCTCTTGAGCCTCGTGGCTAATGCACACTTGTATATGGCGTGCCTTCTGCAATTGCTAGCGCCATCCATGCTATTTTTATACATCTGGAGGAAATTAACAATTGTCCCTCGCCAAATGTATATATGGTCAAGGAATATGGTTTAAATTGGGATCCTTTACAAGGATTGGCGTAAATCATAGTTGGCTGAATACTATTTTAACTGGTTTTATGATGCATTCCTTTGATTGGTCTACATAAGCGCCACCATTCAAGTCATAGGTTGAGATGATGTAGGCTCTGTACGGTATGCAACGGTGCCTTAAGGCCTTCTATACTCTTTTTTTAGTACTAGATGGTCCTGGCCTTCTATACTCTTGACCATCACAAAAAGCATGTTATCGTGATGTCTGAAGCGTTCTCCATATCCATTTAAAGTATTGATATTTTTCCATTCTCTTTCTCAAGGAATGCAAGTTTCTCCTCGAAATTATTAAGTGTAAGTTCTAGTTTAACAAGTGGTGAAGGTCCTCTCACTATGGGTAGTGAGGCAATTCTAGCTCTTATAGTGGTCTCTTTGACACGCTTAAGATCATTATGCAAATTTTGCTTTTCAATTTCTAGGATACATAATCAAGTATGAATAGTATCCTCCTCCCTCACCAGAAAATCAGAGAAATCCTCTCCACCATCTCAAAGATACACCTACATGCTTGCATCATTGTTAACTTTCTCAGAATTAATATCATGATCATCTCTAGGGCCTGATGGTGCCACCCCTTTTCTGAGCACCAAAGTCAGTACACTGACCTTGGCTTGCTTAACTTTAGAGGCTAACTCGCTGCTCAGGTGATCTACTCCACGCAGATTAGACATCAGAAAACCTTCTCTAACATCAAAATAGATACGCTTTGAAAAACCTCTGATGCTAACCCTTGCAGCAATAATTATTTGAATGAACTGTTCACGATCATGGCGTCAGTGTCACTCTTATATTCCTGACATAAGCTGGCCCTCAGGACTCAATGAAAACCTTTTCAAACTCTTCCTTGGCGTTATCAGCACCAAGATTCATCAACTAAGATTGTCTTTTCCAAATTAATCAAATAAGACTGGTCACTGTCAATTACTACACTTTATACAACAAAAGTGCAAACAATAGGATATACTTAATATTTCGTAGAAGGGTTTTTATTGATGTAAAGAGTGAAAATCCTATACTTCAAATGAAATAAAATATAAAATTAATTAGGATATTGAAAATTAATTGGGATTTGGGGTTTTGATATGTGAATTTTCATGATCCTATAGTCAGACAACTGCTGACTGCTGCTTTGGTAGATTCATTTATTTGTGGTAATTACTGTAACCGCAAGCTGCGTCTTGCAAAGGTTGCCCTTGAACCTGGAAGTTCAGAGCCTTTGCGCTAGTCCCTACTTCTGGGTGTTGGCTCATTGTGCTCTCTTTCAAATATTAGTTAATTACCCAATTTGGTAATCCTAATCTCAATTTTAGATCTGAGCAATGGAACTCCTATGATGTGCCTTACATTATGGCTTCAAGTCATGCCGGAAATTAGACAATTGCTGAAAATAGTTACATTTACTTTTAAACCACAAAAGCTCACATTGAAATAATTTGGTTCAATCATAATTTTGTCACCAGTGGATTGCAAATTATTTTTACTCCTGAAGAAATATATGAGGGGCAATTTTCATATGGAGTTTCAGTGGCAACATCATCATAATATAATAAATCTACCAAATTTAGCAGGGCAAAAATTATTTTTAATGACGTCACTTTGTTCTTGTTGGTAATTATTGCTCATGACATCGTCTCAACCTGACTGAAAATTTCTTTGCCCTTTCTCATCTAGAAAAGGGCCTTGATTGTACCCATCCATGGTGATTGGTTGCCAGTACCTCCAACTGGTTTGGGTGTTGTTTGAACTCATTCTACTGGTTAATGAATGACTTGATGACCCATTCGTGGCCTCATCTGTGACACCCTTTAATGAGCACCAGCCTGTTGGCCTTCCATTTTTGGTATCTTGATGGTGCTGTGCCAATGAATCCTGAAAGTTAATACTGGAAGCAGTATAAGACTCATATTAAGTATATTATTCATTTTGAGGATGCCAAGTTACGCTTAGTCCTGTCAGCAAGGAATATACGTCCTATAGTGAGATCAGCAAAAGGTTTAATTGAAGTTAAGTACTAAAAAGAGATATAACTGATACAGGGTTCCTTTAATCATTATAGATTATGGGTTTTTATACTTTAAATATAGAAAAATATAAGCCTTATTAGGTAAAACATTAATAAAAATAATGGAATAGGGAATCTACATGGGAGGCTGTTAGTCAAAAAATGTATACAGAGTGTACAATGCTTTTTATAGAAAAATTTATACAGGAAGAGAAGGTTTATTGCATTTAGAAATCTGGATGAGACTTGGTATTAATTAGAATAATATTTGCGCAGATTCTTGATTATTACCCTTTTGCAGGCACATTTTAATTTAATGCCTCATGTACCACCTAGTGTAATGGGCGCCTGAAAATTAAGGTTCTTTCATTTTAATTAAGTAGGATTTCTTTGGTGTTTTTTTAGCTTAAAAGGTCTGATGGAGTTTTCATAATTAACTGAGCTTCATCCAACTATGTTTTTTTGTATGATTAATTAATTTGACTTCCATAACCTTTTTCTTGGGTCAAGGCATTAATTCTTTTGTGAGAGTCGATTGATTGAATTCTCCCATAATGTCAGATATATTGATATCTATAAATCTTGAATGCACCTAGAGAAGCTAGAATTTCTGATAGCATCATTGCAGGTGGAGCAGACGCAGCAGCAAAAGCGTAATTATGGGAGCGCAACTCTTTGTGTGGATCTCCTTTCAAAAAGAAAAGCAGATTGTGCTCTGTGCCAATGGATTCATGGTGTGCTCATGCATTTTTGTTAGGAAGATGTTGTGGTAAAGTACCTATATTGTTTTTATATGCTATAGCAAATACGTGTGAACCTTTTTGACAAATCTCTGAGGGATGTATAACAACTTGCACATATTGAAAGCAAAAGTTTAGCTCAAACTGTTTGAGAACAGAAAGCATTGAGAGATATAAAAGAACTTTATTCAAGGAAGGGCAGTTCAGATGGCGAAAATATATTGCAAAGTTGAAAAGGTGATTTTTAGAGCCTCAAAGATGAGCTTGCATTTCAGATAGAAGCTATGTAAAGTGCTACAATCATGCAATTCATCCTCTAAAACCAGGATATTGCATTTGCAGCACACATCTACTTCCATCTCCAAAGACAGTTTTCAACTGAAGCAGTGTAAAATCCATATAGACTGTCTTGTAAAACAGCACAAATAGTTTTGCTGTATTTTGTTGCTTCAAACCTTCAGATAGATTATTCAAAGTTAATTGTTCACCTCTTTGATGTGCAGCATGTGCTGCAATGTCAGTAAGGCGGCGCCCTTTGTTCAGAAGTTTATTCATTTCTTTGACAAGCAGCAGTTGCAGCATTGGTAACAAATTGTCTTCTCTTTTCTTTATTTTCGTTGTTTCTATTAATTGCAGCACGTGAATTAATGGCAGCAAGACAACTGTTTCTCTATCTGTGTTTTCTTCATCTATCTTAAATGTATCATAAGACAATGTAGCAAGGCGGCGCTCTCTTTTTTCAGAGTTTTATTCATTACTTCAACTTGCAGAATGTGCAAAATTGGCAGCAAAACTTTTCTTTCTCTTTTCATCAGTTTTATTGTTTCTTTAATGTGCGGCATAGGAAGCTGTGGAACGATGGACTTTTTGCTGCTAACTTGTTTGATTTTATCTGAATCTATAATTACACGATGCATTATTTATCCTATGGCATGCAACAACTTTGTCTGTTTCAAACATGAGTTACCTTTTTTCTGGAAAATGTTAGTTATATACTTCTTTAGATAGCACTTAAAACTCTGTCATGTTTATATAATAATGTGAAAATTTCTCCTTTTTTTAAACTTGTAACTATGATGCACAAAAAAAATAATAGATTGATGAGAATTTCCCTAAGCTATCAAAAGATAGAATGAAATGACAATGTTTGAATGTCTGATGGAGGGGAAGAGAAAAGTATTTGTCTTAACATTAGTTGCATAATTGTGCGTATAGAGATATGAATATCATCATTAGCTAAGGTGAAAATAGAGATGTTGTTGACATATTTAAAAACCACATATTCCAGAGTGAGCTCATCTCCATAATTCCTAGTCATCTTTATTCTTTGCAGATAGACTCAGATTTCCTAGAAACCACAGACTTTTTTATCAGTTGTGAAGAAAGCAAGAAAATATTACTAGGAATGCATTATTACAAGAATTTTGGCAAACACAAGCAAAGTGTGAATATATAACATTAATAATAAAGGATAAGCAGAGAAATAGGCAATTCTTATAGCCTCTAAATAGGCAATTGTCCTCGACGTGAAATGTGGAACATGGATAGCTGAATTAGATATGCCTGCATTTGATATAGCAACACATGTAAGTTATAAACTTTAATTTTTCAACGTTGTTTTAGAAATTTAATTTTAAAGTTTTTTGTTTTATAAATTGTCATTTCCTGATTAAATATAATAATTCAAAAAAGTCAGGGTTTTTTAGAGTAATATTTTTTCATGTAACATTTTCAGAATTAGAGTTTATTACTTCAAAGTCATTACCATATGTATTAGGCAGTAGTATGCCTGCAGCACAAGTTTTATCAATCAAGGACCTGTCTAGAGAGCAGCTTTGATAAGCTTCTTCCCATATATGAGAAGTAGTTTAAAGGGCATGGGGGTAAAAAACACATTAGTAATAATATCTAACACTCACTGCATCTATGCTTATAAAGACCCTTCCAAAAAGGTGATAAACAAAGAAGATAAAAAGTAGGAAAAATAATTTAAGTATAACATAAACTAAAATAAACAGTTTGAAAACCCTTACCCTCCAGAAAAAAGAATCAAAGTACCTTGGTCAGGTTGAACACAACGTGGGGAGAAGAAGATGATATAAAAGTAGCTGAGGTGGGTCAACCTTAGGACTTATACCACACCCAGATTTTCTAGCAAGTATAAGTTTCAAAACTGTATTGCACAAAACCTGCAATGAAGAAGAAGAAGGAATTATTCTGACAGGCTAACAACCCTTGAGGATGAAGATGATGTATGATATACTAGATTATAAATAAATAAAATGGAATTTTTAAAATTACTGCACCAATCACTCTCAATTTTAAATTTAGCCAAATTGATTAAATCAATTGAAAAAGGTTAATATAAATATATATATTTATTAAAGGCAAATTAAAGATTTGGACCCAATGTGATTGATTGAGTAAAAATTAATGTCATAAACCAACCACCAATTACATGATAAAACATAAAAACTATCTCAGCTTGATAAAACCATACCTATTAGGCCACAACTAATGATATAATTGAAACAACTAATCATTAATATCTAACCATTATACGTTGCCATTAAACCTGTCAAATTGACCAAATCACATACACACAAACAGACAAACACAAAAATTGATTTTAATTTTTGATAATGACACTGAATGTGATATCAAGAGAACAAACTTATATATATTGACTCTACCTTTATATAGATTTATAAAAAGATGAATCTTAAATCAAGGAAAAAAACAACCTGATCTGATTAAGGACCAAGTAGAAAAACAAAGAAAAAAAATAAAAACTATACTATATATAGTTATAAAAACTTACATGAAAAATAAAATTTAGATATTAAATTTATCTAAATCATACACCTTCCATTTGTTTAAATTTCTTACAAGGTTTCAACTAGGAATGACCAAGAGTATCTATCTCTTTGATTAAATAGTGTAAGCTTTTCAAAATTTCTATTAACTTTAAATTTATCAATTTATAGTATCATGATGATTCAATTAATGAACAAGTAGAAATATAAGCATGATTAAAAGTTAATAAACTTAATTTTTAAATTTTTCTACTTTCAACTAATTAATCATTAGTTGAGGCCAAATAATTAAAGGCAAACTTAACATTAGTTTTAGAATCAAAGGTAAAGAATTTATTTTGTAATCTTTGGTTTAGAACCATCTATTTAGATCAGTAAAAATAGAGTGATATAAAACTTTAAAAAGACTTTGGATCAAAGATAATTTGAAAGGTTGGCTTGATATTTATGGTTCATTTATATCATATATTGATTTATGTATATAATCAAATGAACTACTGACTTCAAGATATAAAATAAACTTTAATCACTAAATTATATTTCTTTGAAAGATATAATAAATACATATAACATACAATATTCTAAATAGCAATATTGCCCCATAAAAATGTTATTGCTATAATAATAGTATTTATAGTTTTCATGCTAGCTCATCAGGCACTTTAAATGAAACTCCAAAAAAATCAATCATATGAATTTTATAGTTTCTTTATATAGTTTAAATAGGAAAAATTAGGCTAGCAATACTCCTCACTTTTTGCTTGTTATAATAGGTATGTTGCTTTATAGAACATAACTAAAGATATCCTTATATTAAATAAATCTAAAATAAGAAAGCTTTGGATAAATGGACTAGTATCTTTTATTTATCTGGTTACAGAATAAGTTGACTAAAAAGTAAGTAACAATAGTTTTTAAAACCTAATTTCTATAATCCTTGTTTGTAGATGACTTGAACCACTAATCCTCTTAAATAAGAAGCAATTAAAAGCAAAGGTATTTTCCAACCAAAAAACTAAAAAAATGAATTGAAATAACAATAAAAGAAAATGTACAAAAAATGCTTATATATATAATAACAAACCATATTTACTGTATATAAGTGTAATGCACTGGATCCTTCCAGTGATCCATGATTGAATTGGGAAGCAGGGCCCAAGTCACTAACCAAAGGGCAGATAAGGTCCCTGAGACCATTCTTCTAGTGCATGTGCTACAGGAGCCGCGGATAAACACCCCTTGGAGGTCAGTTGCAAGTATGCTTACCCCCAGCAACATGCCCTGACTCCAAGATAAAGTGTATAGGGAGGCAATAGCCTTCCAAATCTCACTCTAAAAGTCCACATCCTGTTTGTATAGGCCAAACATGGCCACTGTTAGACTAAATTTATCAATATAAACCTCAGAAGACAGTAAAAAACCAGTAAGCCTATGGAACGGCTTTATTTGATATATTTAGGCAAGTTGAAAGAAAAAGGATCCAGAGAACCTCCCATTCTCAAGTCATTTCTATTATATCTCTCTGCTGCAAGCATAGATCAGGCTCATTAATTATGCTTGACACTATGTCTTTTAAAATATGCCATAAACAAACCCCAATTGTTTTAGGATGGATTAAATTCCGTAGTGGCTGAACCAACACACCTAAAAATCGTTCTAATTTTGATCAAATCCACCTTTAACCTAGAAACTCCCCCACTTCAAAACCATTTGTTTTGACCCCAGGCCTGACAAAACATCTAACCGCCGTCCTTCCTTAAACTTAGTCTCAACCTGGGGTCTAGCTAAGACTAATGCTCTCTCACCCCCTCTCTTCCACACCAACTTGTCCTGTATTATCAAAGATCAGGGCAATGTGATGTTGAAGATAAACCTCAACTGTCACAATAAGAATCCTAAAATTTATATGGTAAAAAGTTAATTATAAAGAAAGCCTGTTTCTTAGAGAACTAAATGATCAAGAAAGAATAAACTAGAAAATTACATTACTTAATAAAACCCAACTCTTGAATAAGTTTTAATTAACAAAGCTGTAAGGCGTTTTACAATAAAGAAATATCCTAGGGGGTGCCTGCTGCATTTCTTTTTATAAAACGCTTGATCCTATACCACATTTCTAGCTAGCTTATGTTGAGAGGATCATCTTGTGTAGAGATTTCCTCTACTAAACCTCCAAAATGACAAAAAATTCTCTAGGTAAGAATTTTCCCTATTACTTCACATTTTCCAAACAACTCAAAATTTTTCCAATTTCCCAAATTAAATCCTAAATCCCTCTTTTAAGTTTCATGGTAAGGTCAATTTTCTTTTAACATCTATCTTATTTTCTGATCTTCAATTCTTAATCTCCCTTTCAATATTTCCCTAATTTCTCTTTCCAGTTTTCTAAATTCCTTTGTTGATTAAGCAATGCAGATCTAAGGATGGATAGCATCTCAAACTAGAAATTTTGAAAAAGTTTAGAAAGTGTAAACTTTTTTTGTAAGTTTATTACACAAGTTCTGTGCCTAAGTTACAAAAAATGAGGTTGCTAAATGTATGGAGAAA
Source organism: Massospora cicadina (assembly GCA_022478985.1). Lineage (NCBI taxonomy): Eukaryota > Fungi > Entomophthoromycota > Entomophthoromycetes > Entomophthorales > Entomophthoraceae > Massospora > Massospora cicadina. The sequence continues at coordinate 150,920 of JAKSZP010009354.1, read as the reverse complement.
ATTAGACAGTCATTTATTCTTTACAGTTGCTTTCAACCTCACTCAAGTATAGTCTTGCAGCTACATGGTTTACCTTACTTCAGGTCACTTAAGAAATAGACAATGTCAGCTAATACTTTAACTCTTCAATAGATGTAAAACACTGCTAAAGTTTAATTTGTCTAGATTTTTATTTAATTAAAAATAAAAGGAAGTTTATACAGGAAAGTTTGATGCTTAAATCATTGGTTGACACCTCAAAAAATGGCATCCACTGAGAAAAAAATTCACATAAGGGAATCTTATATATGGTTAACTACTATTATCCATCCACCTATTTGGCACTTATTGCCAATTAGCTATGCCCCTACATCTAACTTCCAAAGTATCGTTGGTCTTACTCCTTTAGCCAGCCTTGATAAAGTAGCATTTATGAGATAGCAGCCATGCTTGGACAATGAAACAAATTACCCATTCACAGCAGGCCTCAATTTACTAGGATGATCTAAGACTACCATCAAGACAAGCGCTACAAAGCTTTAGTAGGCCCAAAAACATTTTAATTGATCAGCACCTCAACCTAATTTACCCAAGTAAGGAATTTAATTATTTACATTTAGACAACAAATGAATTTAACTACCAAATACCGGCGTTTGTGAAAAATAAAAATTAATCAATATTAAAATGGGATTATCCTGATATCAAAACTAAATAATTGATAGCAAATATTACCATTTATACTTAATTATTAAACAAACGACAATTTATTCCAAACTTAGTAAAATCTAGATAATATGGTCTTTTAAAGTACAAAAGAAAGCTAAATTAGGAGCAGTTTAAAAGGGAGTGCCCCAGCATTCTTCCCTACCACAGTTCTCGCAACAATTTTACAATCTGACCCTTTACTCACAAGCGCAGACCTAGGATACCTGCAACCCAAAAAGTTATTTAAGTACTTAAGGACAGTGCTGCCAGCCCCTAAAACCCATTTCTGTTATATGGGCAAGTACCCTCATAAGTGAGAGCATTGACATATTTTTTCTTTTGCCTTGTTTTATAATTTTAAAAAAACTTTCTAAATAATTCTTGGTTTGCTATCTTTGTAAAAGCATTTTTTACATCAAGGCTTGCATCATGGCAATTTACATGCACCCATAAAAATGGCTTACCCCAATTTGGTTATAGGCGCAAGGTCATACTATCAATACTTTCTGGTTAACTCATGTTTGTCTTATGGATCATGTATTGAAGAATTCTAACTTGGGCTTCCATAGTCCTTACATTATAAGGCAGTCTCATATAAACTTTCTTCTGCAGTGTAGTGTGAACCTCCTGGTAACGCACTTCTTGTCCTTCCAGACCCTTTCATATGGTTGACAGTTTGATTATTAGTTTGCTTGTGTAAGGCTTTCCACAAAAGCAAGAAGACAAGTGGGGCCTACTCTTCCTTTTCAGGTATTAAAGACCAAACTTAATCACAAAAAACTATATCTGCCTACTCCAATTTCCACACTGTCTAGTACTCAATATGTTTACATTATTATGCTCCTGTGTAGAGAAATCCCTCAGCTATACTAAAACGTTAAAGTACTCCAGGTAATTCCCCCAATATTACCACCCATTGTTCCAAAAAAAACTGAAATTATTATAAAATTATGGTGAGAAAGGGCTCCCCAGTGTTAGAGTATGGACTCAATGACAACTGCCTCCTGAGTTTAATCCCAGTAAATGAACTATGAGTAGGGAACGATTATGAAAATTGTTGACATTGCGCACTGATACCCCAAACCAAGATAGCGAATACCAAGGTGGTCCTTGGAGTTTCTGGCCTATCTTATGCTGCACGTGGAGGTTTTCTGGGTTTTATCCTCCTTTCCAATTATTTTGATTCTTTAATCACTGCAGTATCATCCCCAGGTCATCCCACCTTGAATAAATTTTAAATTTATAAAAAAGATGGTTTTATGACGTCTCAGATGCATAAATTCTATTCTGCCAAGGAATATTAAGAATTCAAACCCAATTTTACCTTAATTTTTATTATTACCATGAAATCGCTTTCTGGTTCTTTAGAAAATTTGCTTTCAATTGAGCACTGGACCTCTAAAGATGGAGAGCACCTTGACTTTGAAAATTAATAAAATGTAAAAAAGTTAACAAGAGAACAACAAATAATGGCGTGCTCTATCACCTCCTCAACCATCAGTTCTTGCGTTTACTCATGAACAACCCACTACTCTCAAGCGTGAGCCCAAGGACCTGCATCTGGAGAAGATGCCAATCCAAGAGCTTCAGAACCAAAAAACAGCTTCACAAACCATAGTACCCTTCTTTTATAAAAGTCAGTGCTCTTACTTGGTAGGGTACTGCCTATTTTGTTCTTTTTCGCTTGATTATTAAATAAGAAACCTCCCCTTACCAATCTTTGTGTTTTTTTTCGTTTTCTGGTGAAAATTTTGGAGCAGCATAGAGTGCATCATTGCTAACATGCTCCCGCTGAAATGGTTGAGCTTTAGTAAGATAGAAAGTTATGTGGCCACACTAACAGCAGTTTATTGTTTATTCTACTGGCTGAATTGAACCCACCACTTTGTAAACAGAGCCAATTTAGACTCGCCAAGCCTTACAGCTAGTCTCTTCATGCGGTTTTTATGGCTAACTTTTTAGCCACTGCTTACCATGTGCTTATTCCATTCTTAAGGGTGCGCATCTCTTGGTACCTGGACATAAATTTATTTTCATATGGTTTTTTGTATTTATATGAAAGAGAGGTGGCAGGTCCTTCAGTTATAAATAATCCCGCCAATCATGCAGCACCTTGTACTCTCTATAATAAGATGGTGCCAAGTGCTTTAAGTCTTTCACAAAATTATGGGACTTCCAATCTTTTACCTCAACAGTTTCTCTCCTTATGCTATCATTACCTTTTCTTCCCTTTTATCATAAAGTTGGCAGGGTAAAATATAAACTGTTTTACCACCTGAAATTGGCCCTTCTTGTTCAGCCATTATTTAACTCTAAGGAGACCATCCATATTAATAAAAGCGAGAGTTTGTGTTTATGATGCCCAGCCAAAACTATACATATAAACTTTCGACTTTTGCATTTAGGTGGACAGGAGGGGGTCCATGTGCATCTTGAAGCTATATTGAAAATTTTCATAATAAAAAAAGTTTTATATGTGAGAAGTGAAAATTTTATACTTTTTAATAAAAATCAGTATATTGTTACAGCTAAGCAGTTTAATAACTTATTAGTTCAATAGTTTAAATGGGTTTGCCAAGCGGTTGCTAGTCATCTGGCTAATTCATCAAGTTAATCATTTTAGTAAGTAGCAAGTGAGTGATTGATTTAATAGTTAAATGGTTTACAAAGCAGTTAGTGGTTTTAGTCAGACTACAATAAGTTTAATTGGGTTTGGGAGAATAGTTAATTTTACTTGATTTTATAAGTTTAATTTACTCTTAAACTTATTAAAGGCCATCTCACAATTTATAGAAAACTTATATAAATAATACTAAATGTTAATAGTTGGATTATCTTTAATAAACAATATTATCTGTATAACTATATCTATAAAAATTGAGGGAAAAATGGGCTATTGACATGATAAAAACTAAAGATAATTGATGAAAAAATTCCTGCTTTTTCAACGACTTAATGAAATTTGACCTCTTAGCCTTATCCTGCAAAAGAAATTGATTTTAGTTCAAAATTATGAACAAAAGCAACGCCAGATAGATTCAAAAATCTTTAAAGCTTTTAATACATTAAATATTAGGTGCATTAATAAACATGAGCAAAGCTTTGGCTACCTACTAGTTGTAAATAAAAAATTCTTATGCAGCACTTCAGCCCTCACTAAACCTCGTACACCTTGGCTTTTTTTCACATCCATCCATAAAATGTTTACAGTCAGTTAGAACCCCTTTGAAAACTTTCAGTTTTAAGGCTAGGGTAGCTTACACTTGTCTTAAGGATGGTGAATATTCAGTTCCTCTACCTCAATATTGCAAAATTGCGCTCTTTTTTTACCCTAACTATTAAATATTTTCTTGTGTGATGGAGCGTAGATGGTCTACCATGGTCAGAAGGGTAGGCAAACGTATTGCATAATATAAGGCTTTCCTAAAGTATATAGGCTTGGTGTTGCCTATGACCGCTTTTTATAAAAAACTCATATTCCTGGCCTGCCTGGCTGGTTATCTATTGAAAAAATTAGGCTCTTGTGTAGAAAGTCCTGCAACTAAACTTCAAAATGACAACAATCACTCCAGGTAGGTTCTCCTCTACCATTGTTTAATTTTCCTAAATTTGCCCATTTACTGAGTCCCAAATATTATACTCTTTTTTATTTTCATGAATTTGCAATCACTTTTGCCATGAACCTTTTTTTCTATTACCAGTTATGACTCTTCATTTCACTATTTCTCAAAATCCCTCTATTTTCTTTATTCCTTTGTCAATCAAGTGTCATAACACTGAGGGTGTATTACATATAAATTTATTAATTTTTGGAAAAATGGTATGAAAAATTAGGAGCAGAAAATCATGATGTGCCCCATCACGTCTTCAATCCCCAATTTTTATGAAAATTTTACTATCTGACCCTTTCTTCACAAGTGTGTTCTAGAAAGTATGCAATCTGAGGAGTAGTTGTAGCTCAAGTAAATCACTGCTAACCTCAAAGCTTATCTCTGTTATATAGGACATGTCGGAAATTTGACTATGGGCTCTGCTAGTTGGCAGGCTAACCAGTATGAAGACTGGTCAGCCCTTGCCTTTTCACCTTAGGCGTCGGGGCTAGCAGTGCCAGCTAACCCCTTGGTGTGTCACCCACGCCATTTAGGGATCCCCTAGCCTAAACCCTAACTAACAAAATAAATTATAAACTTATAACAAAAGGTAGATTAGGCAAAGGAAGATATTTCCTGAAAGGGAAGCGCCAGGTATTTATACTATTTACAAAGGGCTACTGCGCCCATCGCCGACCTATTAGCTCTTCTGCTGGTCCTTCCAGCCAACCACTTCTCTTCTTCTACTTCTTCTTCTTTATCTACATTATCTCTTCTCTGGCGTTGACCCTCTCGCTCCATCCTCCCCAATGTCCAAATTAGTTTTTGGTTCATTATCAGCCTTAAGTCACCAGTGAGCCATATAAATAATTAACCTAAATAAATGTCAAATTTGGATTTGACCTTTGAATTGATAATAATGCACTGGAAACTACTTTGGTTGCTTGCTTGACTTTATATATCTTGGTATCTCACCAACATCTATTTCAATCTAATCTTGATTTTAAATGAGGCACCAGAAACAACCTTAGCCACCTCAAAGTCATAATTGTTGGATCCACTGATCTTGGATAATCAGTACAGCAAAAAATAGATAAGCAAAACAACAGCTTTCTGCTGGAAATCCCACAATGGACCACAAATGGCTGTTGACGTTGACCACTGATTCTGCTGATGGATTGGATCATCCTCAGCTATTAGTCGATGGTGATCCTTCTGCTAATTTGGGGCCACCAATTGGCCCCACTTGAACCTAAATACCAAACTCAGCGGAATACTAATTTCAGCTCAACCCAAATTGGGGAGCATATACCAGCAAATAAACCAAATAACATGAAATTCAGTCAATAAACCATTTCGCTGGGATTGGCTATATCATTCTAAATAACGTTAAATCATAAGAGGATTCCATATGGTTAAAATCACGACATTTCCCCCACTTAACCAGATGGTAATCTTCCTAACTCCAAACTTAGCGTGTGGGGCAGGCGTCCAGGGATTGCCCCACCCCACCACCAACAATCGCTGAAACTGAACCACAGTGGCACATCACTGCCACCTCTTAACCAACCTTTAGCTATTTCAGCACCAGCCAGCAATTTCCCCCTGTAGTGAGCACCAATGTCAGAAATTTGACTATGGGCTCTGCTAGTTGGCAGGCAAACCAGTACAAAGACTGGTCAGCCCTTGCCTTTTCACCTTAGGCGTCAGGGCTAGCAGCGCCAGCTAACCCCTTGGCATGTCACCTACGCCATTTTGGGGATCCCCTAGCCTAAACCCTAACTAACAAAATAAATTATAAACTTATAACAAAAGGTAGATTAGGCAAAGGGAGATATTTTTTGAAAGGGAAGCACCGGGTATTTATACTATTTACAAAAGGGCTACTGCACCCATCACTGACCTATTGGCTCTTCCACTGGTTCTTCCAGCCAACCGCTTCTCTTCTTCTTCTTCTTCTTCTTCTTCTTTATCTACATTATTCTTCCCTGGCGTCAACCCTCTCGCTCTGTCCTCCCCAATGTCCAAATTAGTTTTGGTTTATTATCAGCCTTAAGTCACCAGTGAGCCTTATAAATAATTAGCCTAAATAAATGTCAAATTTGGATTTGACCTTTAAATTGATAATAATGCACTGGAAACTACTTTGGTTGCTTGCTTGACTTGGAATATCTTGGCATCTCATCAACATCTATTCCAATCTATACTTGATAATAGATGAGACACCAGAAACAACCTTGACCACCTCAAACTCATAATTGTCAGATCCACCGACATTGGATAATCAGTACAGCAAATTCATAGATTAGTGAAACATCAGCTTTCTGCTAGAAATCCCACAATGGACCACGAATGGCCACTGGCGTTGACCACTGATTCTGCTGATGGATTGGATCATCCTCAGCTTTCAGTCAATGGTGATCCTTCTGCTAATTTGGGGCCACCAATTGGCCCCACTTGAACCTAAATACCAAACTCAGCGGAATACTAATTTAGCTCAACCCAAATTGGGGAGCAACTAACCAGCAATCAAACCAAATACCTCAAAATTTAGTCAATAAACCATCCCGCCAGGATTGGCTATATCATTCCAAATAATGCTAAATCATTGGAGGATTTCATCTGGTTAAAATCACGACAGGCCAGTACCCTCATAAAGTGAGATCACATTCTATCTTGTTTTATTACCTTCCAAACCTTTTTAACACAACCCTTAACAGTATTTTTAAACTACTTTATCTTTAAAAATCATTTTGCTCATCATGCAATACATTGCTGCTATTTCTATGCACACCTTAAGATAGCTTACCACTTCTCAGTTACAAAGATTTGGGCATCCTAAAAATAGTTGCTTGTCACCTGGGTGGTTCTGAAGGAACCGCAAAGTAATGACCACAGCCAACCTGGTCTTCCATTGATCTTTACAAAAGCATTATTTTATATAGGTAACCAAATACCTTAAACTTCAGTGTGGAATACTATATTACATCAACAACAGAACTCAAGTGGTTCATTGTACCCCTTTGTTAATGTTATATGATGGTTATACCTCTTGTTCTTTGAACGTTATTACAATTTGATGCGTACTTCTTAGATGCTTTAATAAAACTTCTAGTGGTTTATATTGCAGATTGCAATCAATAAAAATTTAAGTAAGTAATTGCACCTGTTGATATAATCAAATTAAGATACCTATCAACATTTTTCTAATACCAGATTCTAAACAAATAATGATATATCTAAACTGATTAGGTGAAACATTAGAACTATCACTTTATTCAAAATAAGATAAGTAACCACCAAAAACTCGCCAAATTCATTAAACTAGTAAAATCTAATAAAATTATAAGCTGCTCATAGTATTAATATATTTTCAATTAAATATAGATATCTCATTTTCATTTTATAATCAAGTTTACTTTTGTAGCATTATAAATAATAAAAACCAGCCTACACTGGTTCAATAATTTATAAAACATATGTGCTAAATTTAGTTATCTTTGCTTCATATGCTTCTGAGATAATATTCTCATACATAAATAAATACACATATATACAATGTGCCTATATAAAATAGACAAACCCACCAATCACTAAGAAAAACCAATGACCTTAAGAATTGAAAACTACAATCAACAACCACTTACAAAAACACTAAACCTACCAATCCATGTTTTTAGGATTTAAGTGTGGTTGAAAGGTAAGGGCTCTCTTTAGGGTTTTAAAGCACTTTTTTAACAATACATTGAATTTAGTTAATGAGGAACAAAAATATGAGAATTATATCAACAATGCTTAGTTTATTCTTTAGGTTTACTGTCAATTATATACTAAGATTAGTTTAGTTAAAGATGATAAAGAAACCTTGTTATAAATTAAAGCATATATCTATATTTAGTATTGTAATAAAGTTATTGAATGAAATGTGTGATGACCAATTAAAACTACAGTGCATAGAGCTTTAAATTCTTGAACATAGGTGTAAGGAAAAGAGTCTGTGTGCACCTTAAAGCGTGACTTTTATTTTTCTAGATAAGAAAAAGTTTTATATATATAAAATAAAAGTTATATAATTTATTGGTAATTGTTATTTTAGCTGAGTAGAAAAGTAATTATTTAATTTAATAGTTTAATAGTTTGGCCAAGTAGTTGGTGGTTTTTGGTTGCTTTAATAGGTTTGATTACTTCCTAAACTCATAGACAGTCATCTACCTATACAAAACGAAAATAATCAATTAGTATCATCTGGTAGGTTCTAAACCCACAAGCAACGCAGCACAAAAAGGCATATCTATAAGCATAAAGCCAATAAATAATTGGTAAGAACATCTGGCTTAAAAAAGTCTAATAAAATTTGACCTCTGAGACTCATTCTGTAGCTTGATAATTAGGATTTTAATAAAATATAACCTGAGAGACACTGGGTTAAAAATATCTTCTATCTATCTAAAATTATAATTAGGAGTTGAGCTAATAAACATTAAAATTTTTTGCTACCTTATATCTGTATATATACAAGAATTCTAACCCATAACTACTCCTAGACAAATTGACCTAACTTATATATCTTACTACATATATACTATAATTAGTTACTCACCTTAGATCATTTAATTATTTTAAAGATATAATTTTGATAAAAGTGTTTATCTTCATAAAAACGAAACGTAATGCTCTGATTGGAATCAATAATCATCTCAATGAGTAATTTCATATTAACTATAATATTTAAAAAACTAAGGGAGGATACCCCAGTGGTAGAGTATGGACCCTCTACCACTGCCTCCCGAGTTCGATCCCGGTAATGGACTTTGGGTAGGGGACGATTTTGACCGTGTTGGTTTTGCGCGCCAATGCCCCGAACTGAGATAGCGAATAGCAAAGGCGGTCCATGGAGTTCCTGGCTTATCATACGCCGCGCATGGAGGTTTTCCGGGTTTTATCCTCCTTTCCCATTTTCTTCACTTCCCTAATCGGTGCGGTATCGTCCTCAGGTCGGCCCACCTCGAATAAAATTCAAAATAATATTTAAAAAACTACTGAAGGATTTGACAAAGCCAATGAGTCTATTAATTAATCGACCTGTCACCAAAGTCTTACTAAACCCGTTGAGCCTATCTAATCCATGTTTTAATTATTTTAATTAATGCATATCGATCTAAAGAACTACAAGAAACTCTTGAAAACTAGTTAAGCCATTAATGAATCATCCAATCACAACAGTCAATTTATTAAACCCAATTAAATTGATTGAATCAGCCCCATGATTTTATTAAGCAACTAGTTTTAGTTCTTACTAAAGACAAAGCACGTTGAAGAACCATTAAAAGACTAGATAGAGCCCCTTGGTTGTGGCAGCAAAGCACTGAATTAATAGTACAGTGAAGTTTTTATCTAGTCATCTTTATTGATCAAACATATATAGACCACAAGAACTTCCTAATAGACATCTTTAATACTCTACTTATCTAGATAATTTGATTGATTTAGTAATAACTACTAAATATACTGATAACCATCTCTGCATATTATTTTATTCATCCAATGATTTGATTATGAGTTGATAGTTAAATATAAGGAATTAGTTTTTATTACATGATTAGATAGTTTATTTGATTTTCCCATTTTATATTAACATACAAGTGGCCATTTAAGCTTAATATTAAACTTATAATTTTGGTCAAATTAGTTAAAACGTTACATAGATAAATTTTAAGTATATAATTGGTTATACGTCTATTGCATCATAGGACTTTTCTTTCTTACGCTCATCACATCTTAAATTCAATTGAAAATAAATGTTATCAAATGAGTCAACCAAGCACCAGTTGTTTACCAAATGTGCATTCAATCAATACATAGATTAAAATGTAGATAACAAAAGCATAAATTTTATTTAGTTTAAGCTATTTACTTTATTTAACATATTTGATAGGTCCATTCTCTATTTAAATATCTGATGCCCATCTATAATTTTAGTTTCTTCGCACTATGATTCAAATCAAATGAACTATCAAAATTGATTAAATTACTACACTATCAACCACAAAGATAAAGACTAATGAATATATATCAAATCAACCAAAAATGACTATCCTGTCAGCAAAAAACAACTAAATCACCAAATTGATTATAAAATCTGAGGATTTAATAGTTATGTAAAACAATTTATTAAATTTTTGCCTAAAACATAGCACTACTGATCCAGGAAAAAACTAGAGCCCCTTAGTTGTGGCAGCAAAGCACTGGATTGATGATACAGTGAATACAGTAATAAGTTAATTTTCTTTTTTGCTTTGATTTGCTATAAATATATATACTTTATTAAAATCATTATATGACATCTACATTACTTTTTATTTTATTAGTTGATTTGATCAAAACAGCTTTATACTAAACTTATTGATTGCCATCTATTTAGTTGATTTGATTATAAAGATAATTTTAGGTATTAGATTGGTGGGTATTTTAGATATTTAGGTATTATTTAGTCCGTTATTTGTTAATGTGGGCTGACCTGAGGACAATACTGATCCAATTAGTGGGGAAGTGAAAAATCAAAAATCTAAGGGAAAGAATCTTAAGTCAGTTAATACTTCAAATAAAGTATTCATTAGGCCAGAACACTATGTACTAACTTTCTATTTACTACCTTGGTTAAGGGAATTAGTGCACATCTACAAGCCATTTACAAACATCCCCTTTCAAATTTCATTCTAATGAGATCAACTTTGGATAACAGTATTCTTAATTTAATTAGATCTAAATTATAAATTTTAAATTTTAAATTTTATTTGGGGAAGGCCAACCAGGGGATGGACACTTCAAATAAGTGACTAACAAAACGAACACAGTAAGAGGAGGGCACCCCAGAGAAGAAAAAGCTATCTCCTGTTGCCAGCGGGAACGCCAAGAAAAGGAAGTGAGGTTACATTTATAGGGGCATGAGCCACTATTGAGAACAATTGTAGGAAGGGGTCTGAAACAATAAACCAAACCGGAAACCAGGATGAAACCAACTTGCAGTGATGGGGTGGAAGGTACCCAAACATCCATGCTTGGAAATGGTCCACAAGGTGTGACCTGAACCAGCGTAAAGCTTCCTGGAGGGTGGGAGTAGATTCTGAGATAGAATCCAAGACAACTGTGTGGATAGTCCACATAGTGATTGCAACCATTAAGGCATGGAGGGAAGGTGGTATTGGAGAGCCAAGGACAAGGCGAAGATGTTTTTAGACAGGCTGAAGGGCTTTGCCTGATCCTGGAAAAAGAGACGCTGAACCTCATGCCATATCGCTATTGAGGGAGGGCACTCTTCCAGGAGGTGAACCAAAGTTCCATACTGGCCACACATGACACAAGATGAGTGCAAAGTGTTAGAGTGCTTGGCAGTATGGTATACTCTTTTCAAGCAGCACCACACATGGGATCAAATATGTTGCTGCAGAAGAGGGTGGTGAGCATACTTCCAAATGGCTTTCTGGGTATTGAGTGAGTAGGGGATGTTCAACATGGCTAGGTAGTCCACCCTAGCTATGATAGGGGATCTCATTGGTATCACTACGTTCAGAATGGATAGCCTTGTACTTCCTGGATGAACTAGGGAGTAGGGCGCCCCCTCTGGGCGGTGTGCCTACTGATGCAAATTCTCCATTCAGTGCTCCACATGGAGATGAAAATTCTTTTGAAGCGGGGTGACGTCCCATGTGGGCCCACAGCAGAAGGGTGTGAGGAAAGGTACTTTAATAGAGTTTGGGGGTGGGTAGGATTGTTGACGCCCAGGGCGCAGGAGAAATTAAAGCGGGATGTGCATGACCAGTGCTGGGCTGAGATCGTTGGGTTGGTGAAGCAGTGATCCAGGTGCTAAGGATTTTGGCGCATGTACCTCATATTGAGAAGGCCCATGCAACCACTATGGTGAGGGCCAAACATGACACAACCAGGCGCACTGGCGGTGTGTGGCCTTACCAAAGCCACCCTTGCAGAAGGGCATATAAAGGCTTAAAGAAATAAGGGGAAAAGCGATGGAGTGGTCCCCAAACCAAACTTTAGAAAGGAGCATAGAGTTGGCTAGTACTAACCTGCCTGTAAGGGAGGTCTGGCGGGCTTTGAGGGAAGCTATGCGTTTCATAACGTTGTCTAGGATACAATGCTCCATCACCGTTGAGGCGTACCCTCCCGCCTCCAGCCACACCCCAAAATGGCGGACTGGGCTAGCAGTGTGGCTTGGCACAAAGGGGAGCACAAGCGGGGCGGAGTGGGGTGGGAAGGGCAAGCAATCCCATGAGCAAGTTGTTGAATCAGGTAGAAAATGGGGCGCTGGGGACCAGCTTTTGGCACTGACCGAAGAGAAAAAAAATTTCATTTTTGGAGGCGTTAATTGCAGCATTACTTACCCTGAAGTAAACATGGATAGTAGCTTCAAGCGCGCGTGCATCATGATTGGTAGACACCCCAACCACACAATCATCATCAAATGCCAACATCTTGACTGGTGCTTGGCCTTGCACATGGACACCAGTAAGGCTGGTATTTACATTGCAAAGAAGTGGATCAAGGCTGAAGTTATACAAGAGTGGGCTTAGAGGGTGCCCTTGGTATAGGCCCCTTTGAGGGAGAACTACATTTATGAGGAAGCCAGGGCCACGCACAGCCATTGTAGCAGATTCCTTGAGCAACATCACCCAATTAGTGAAGCGATAGGGGAGTTGGAACTTGTGGAGACAGGATATGAGGTAATCTCAGTTGACTCTAGCATAGGCCTTCTGCTGAACTAAAAAAACAAGTGCTCCATATAACAATTGACGATTGTACATGAATTTCATTTTTTAGTACTAGATGGTCCCAACCATTGTACATGAATTTCATAAGGTTGGGAATTATGAGATTCATGTGCATCAATAGTTGCAATTCCGTTATTCTGAGTAGGATTTTTCTATTTGGGTTGATAATGGAATAAAATTATATAAAATCGTTTATTTAATTGGTTGTGCGTTTTAAGGTTACCCTCTGTTTCTCCATCAAGTTGCCTGGATGCCATCAATTCTGGAGGCTTTTGCACCCATCATTTTCCACAAGTCATTTAGCCTTTTTAGGAAAAGTATATCAAAGCAAGGTCAGCCCATTGGACCCCACTTTGGAATTCTATTCTGACTTTGAATCTACTATAAAAAAGGCTGCTATTCGCTAGATCTGTTTTATTTAATTATATTTATTTAAAGAAAGGATTGGGGGTACAGATGGCAGTGCGATGAGGAGGAAAGGAAGGGGGTGGACGCGCTGGGATCCTCTTGAGAGTGGCCTTGCCCTGGTGAGAGGGGAAGGAGACAGAATGGCCTGAGGCAACAAAGGCCAGTTGACTGCACCTCAGCTGGGTAACCCCAAGGCGATATAAGCTGTAGAGATGCACCTCGTCCTGGGGGCCCAAGGTGACAGAGGCCAGTGCACTGCACCTCAGCCTGGTATGCCCAGCAAGGCCATCCATTTGGACAGGACCATTCGGAGTTGGTACAGCCACATATGGGGGTGGTTTCAGGCTGGTGGAGGGCTGGGCCTTGGGAGCCCCGTCCGTTACACTCCAGAAGCTGTGGATTGACAGACGTTGGCCATGGTGTGTATGTTGTCCCAAATAGACCTTTTGGGAATGAAACCAAATTGCTCAGGGGAATTGGGAGCAGAGGCAACTACCCCTAGGCGGTTTTCCATGATTTTTGTAAAAAGTTTAGTGTCTGTTTTAGTAAGTAATTTGGGGCACCAGTTGGCCAAGTCCAGCGTATCCTATTTCTTGTACAACGTTATTGTAAAGGCCTCTTGTCCTTCATGGAGAAAACATATTTCCATGAGGCATTGGTTCATTGAGGCAAGCAGCAAGGAGGAAAATATTTGAATTAATGATTTTTTATAGGACTCATAAGGAACGTTGTCTGGACCTGGGCATTTACTGTATGGTGCACCATGAATGGCAGACCAGAGTTCGTCCCAAGAGATCAAATTCATCAGCTCCAGATAACAGGGTTATGGTGCAGATATGTGCACTTTCGAGAAAATTGGTTACTTTGGTTGGCTGAACTGGATCAGAGCGATACAATTCAGTGTAATAATTTTGTACTTTGATTTCAACTTCGGATGGAGTATCTGCAAATAAGCGGCCTGGCATCCACACCTGTGTGCAGGCAAAGCTCTGGCGTGGTGTGAAGAATTTTTGAAAAAAGTAAATGGAGCATGTGTCACCCACTGTTATATGATTTGCTTTATACTGAACACAAACCCAATGTTTTTGTTGTCTTACCAGTGCGTTGAGGTGAGCGGACACTTCTGCCCACTTATGACCCCAAGCCAAGCTGTGCCTGCCGCTGGGACATTGGATTCCAGATGAAATACTTCTGCAAGCGTGCACAAAATGACTGCTGAGGCAGCCTACAAGTGACTTGATGAGATGTGGCTAGCCTGGTGGGTGGTGTTTGCTTGAAGGTTGACCAGGTGGAAAGTGGGTTTGCACATAACGGCGTAGTAAACTCTGAAGCTGAGGTCTCATGTCCACCCACAAGGAAAACCTGGGCAACATGATCTCAGCTGGGTATAGTTTGCACCACTTTGGCGCCTGTGCCGCTGGATTGGACAAAGAGAAGATAACTGATGCCATCCTGTGGTCAGATAAATCTTTTTATCATTGTAAAGTGGGATACTTGGGGCTTTAATTTCAGTGGTGTGAGAATAAGGTCAATGCAGGTCATAGACCTTAGCTGACCGTTGTGCACATGGGGGTGAGACATGTTTGGGAGTAGCGAAGCATGATTTGGCAGAGTATTTAACAACCCCAGGATGGCTTTTAGTACGTGAAGTTCTGTTGCCCCTGCGGGGGTGTAGGTGATGAGGGCCAGCGGTCTGTGGTTGGGTTGATCCAGCAGTTCATGTTGCCAACAAGAAATGGGTCGGGGGGTAACAGGAGGAAATTGACAGCTGAGAAGAATTCCTGACAATCTCTTGCACAGGATGGGGCGTAAATGTTAATGACAGCGTGCACTTCATCATCCCACAAAAAAGTGATTACAAGGACACAGCCATCAAGGTACGATGTTGATGAAATAAATTTAAAATTATGAGTCACTTGAACAAGCACCCCAAAATGTGGTGACCAAAAGGAAAAGGGAAGGGAGGAGCATGGTTGCCTATGTGTCCTCTGAACCGCGCGGATAGTGGGTTTCCTTAATGGCCAGGATGTCCATGGGTAAATTATTCTTTTAAACTCAGTTTATATCCCAGAATGGCGAGGCCTTGAGTCCAGCGATGTTAAACGTCCCTAAAGTAAAGCCTTCCCCCATTGCACCTCAGGTGTGAGGGGAAGGGCACCCATGCCCATCAGCCTTCTTTTTTTCAGCATGACGCTGTATTGCAACATGGGTATTCTGTGCTATGGAGTATGGTTCAGTATGTGAAGCTTTTGCTATGGGGTTTGTGTTGGCTTTTGCCTTCTGCTTTTTCCCCACTGTGGGATGAATTTTTGGCGTTGTGTGCACCTGCAGTGCACCATCGTATGATGGTGGAATTTCACAGGAATATTGTTGAGTGAATCAGATTACTCAATGCTTGGTAGCATTAAAGTAGGTGAAACTGACTTACCCATTGGGTCTTCAGCTTGGGTGGCCCAAACTATTTGGTGGAAGGATTTGTGAGCCGCTTCTGCAGTGAATGACTCAATGTCCTCTTGGAGCTGGGCGGGCAGGATCATAGACTCAGTCATGGCTGCCACCTTGGCTGCTGCTTTGCGGGCCTTCTTGGACTTCTTGCGCTCCTGCAGGGATACAGGTTTCACTTGAATGTAGCACCCTGGCGCGCCCAAGGGATGGCTGCATCAGTATCTACTGCTGGTTCATAGTGAGCATCTGCACCGCACATTGCCTCCAGTATTATTTCAGTTTGAGTAATGTCCTCCTTGGCAGTGCAGGTCTGGGCCTTGTGGCCAAAAGCGTGACAGAAAGTGCAGTTTTGAGGAGTGCTATCTACAGTGACCCTGAATGGGTGGGAGTTTTGACCATCAATTATTACAAAAGCAGTATGAGGGATTTGGGTCAAATCTTCTGCTGCCCCCACGAACGGGGTGAGAACAGCGATCACTTTGCCCATGCACAGTTCCAGCATGAGCGTAAAGCGCTGCATCTCAAAGGATTGGATCTCCCAATATTTGATGAGCCCAGCCTTCAGATGGTGCTCCAGTAAGGTGCGCTTAACTGTAGTAGAAGGAAGTTGAAGGTAACAAAAATTTGATTGGATATAGTCCAGCGAGTGCACTTTGTTTGAACTACCCTGTTGACTGTCCAGGAGGTCCACCACCGCCCGCACTTTTGTGGCTTCATTTGCCACGTTTTTTCTTTCAAATCCAAGATCCAGCCAACCACAAGGCATAGAGTGTGGTGTGACATACACTGTATTTGTAAAATGTGTGTGTACATCTCAACAAAACTCTTATCCAAAGTGCCATTTGTTGTGTATCCAGTTAGACACATACCCCATGTTCTAATGACAATAGTGATTGGGAGTGCAGCATATTGATGAACTGGCTGCAGTGTGCTTGCCAGGCCAAAATTTCCAGGGAAATGGTAACCTCCAGTTTTTTACTATTAATCATCTATGTGCCAGTTTCACAAGGGCATTTACAAACTTGGTTGATGTGGGGCCTGCACCTGTGCCCTTAGATTTTTCTTGAACAACTGCTACCTGACATTGGGTGCACACTAATCTCCTTGATGAGATTATCAAACTTACCTAGACTTGAATTGAACATGTTGCAAAAGTGTTTGCAACAGGAGAGAAAAATTTAATTTAGTTAGATCTAAATAAATAGTCTTTGATTAATTATTATTTAATTTAATTTAAAAGGACTAAACTTTATACTAAAACTTATAAATAGCCATTTACAATACTTCATTTTATATTTAATTATTTATTGACTGGTTCAATTTCACTGAAAGTTGATTTTGAAAGTTTTTTGAATAGTATGATAGATGAAGGGTGAAGTGAAAGTTTGTGAAAGATTTGGAGCCAACAAGATTGTGTAAATAAATGATCTAGACTAGAGCCCCAGGTGGAGCGGTAAATCATTGGATCAATGATCAAGTAAATAAATGACATACTAATTCCCATCACAATACTTCATTCTATCTATTTATTTGAATAGATTGGTCCATTTCATACTATATTTACAATGCCCATCTACAATAACTCACTTGAAAGATATCTTTGATTTTATTGCCCCAATTTCACTGAAAGGGGTGTCATCAAATTGTTGACTCAAATTTAATATAAAAAATATCATCCCTTTTTTGTTATCATTTGGATGTAACATAACTACGTGAGCAACTAATTATTGATGTACTTTAATGTCCGCCTCCTACTCAAAGCTTAGACATCTCAAAATTGTCATTCACTTTTACCCATACTTATATGAATTTTTATCTAAATAAATTCCAATATATTTATTTGGGTTTTTTATTCATTATACCCATTGTAATTAATGTCAAAAGTACTTCCAAAAATTATGACATCAAAATTCTGAAGCTAAGAGGTAACTATAAATATTTTCTTCAAATATCTCAAGAAAAGTATCCCTTTTTACCTAAAATATTTAGTATATATAATAAATTTAGGATTGAAACTTATTAAAGGAGTAAAAATAGGAACTAAATAATGCATATTGATCCTATAAAATACTCAGTGTTATAGAACCATATCAGGGGACAAGGATATCATTGATAAAAAAGCCTTTAAAAGTTGCAATAAGAAACTTAACCTTTTTTCAATAGTGTATTTGTACGCACTACATAGTGGTGTCACAAAAAGGAGCAATTAAACATCAATTTTTATTGTAAATTAAAATTAACATAGTCCCAAAACAAGAAAAAGAACCTGTAACTATTATTTTATTGTTGTATAACAATCCACCTGGTCCTTTTCAGCTAGCCAGAGACAAAATATGTGGTGCTATAAGATAAATTGTTGAATTGATTCCAGCTCCTTTACCAACCAAGCTCATTTTGCAGATTAAGAAAATTCTATTGCATAAAGTACAATTCATAGTAATGAAACAATTAACCTTATGCTTTTTTTATTTTGCTTCTGATATAAAAGAAATGTAATCAAACCAGAAATATGAGCGATATGGAAGCATAGCCATGGCCAGATACCATCCTACACCAACAACATTAAGCTCATAGATTGTACATTGCTTGGTATTTCCAATCATCATTATGCAACACAAAGATACTGGTGTTTAAATCACACTTTATAATGAAAGTGCATAGTAAAACAAGCAGAAACTTAGATGCCTGTAAGTCTACACAGTCAATTGGAAACAATTTTTTGGGTGTATGATAAGCAGTAGAATTATACCACAAACTCAGGCATCAAGTTTCTCAGCGATTAAATAAAATTATTAACCAGATGAACAAGTTGTGACCAAGATCAGCTGCAAAGCAACTAATGAGAGTGGTGTTACTGATGAGTGGGTCAAGGAGTATATTAGTTACAATTAAAATGCCTGAATTAGCTTAAATGCTACAAAAGATGAAGCTAACAATACAAATCTTAAGAATTGATCTAGTACACCAGATAGTTGTGATTGCAGCCTAACACATTGGCAATAACGCTGAAGCCACTACTTACCTACAATTTGAGCTTAACTTCTATTTTTCCAGAAAGTCCCATTAGTTTAGATATTGAGGCATTGATGGCAACTGCATCACTCTTTTTATAATCAGGAGAGACATTGCAGGTTAACAATAACCTTTATCATATAACACAAAAAATACGAGATACTAAGTACCAGAAAAAAGAAGGGGCTGAATTTAGATCCTTAATAATCGAATTGTGGGCTTAGATCATATCATTATACCAATTTAAACAGCTATAGGAACGAGAACATAAAGAGCTCTTAGAATATGAATGGTGCATTAAAGTCAGATAATTATGGTGGATTTAGTTGTTGTGATCCTCAAGCTTTAGCTCAGGACAGACCCAAATTATTTGAGGAAGAAGGTAGACGTGGGTCCATACTTGTCTCATAAAGCTTTTCACTAATGGTCCATGCCAGCCACACTGTTGGCTTTACCTCATACTTCAAGAACTCAGACCAGGATCAGAGCCACTTTGAAGATCCTACCAATTCAGGACCCAGTGTTGAGTCATCGCTTACTGTTTTTGGAACCATCGCTTATGGAACTTCATTTTCCATTTTTTTCATCACTTCAACCTCGCCAATCTTCCTAATTTCAATTGACAGAAATGTGCTTTCATTCCTGAATATGTTTAAAACAATTATGCATAAATTCATCAATCTCTCTAAAGTGACTAAAACAGTTGAAATGTTTAGCAAACAAAAGCCATGTCCAGATAATATCATATCTTCCTAAGGACAACTTTAGCCTTGCAGATTCCAAGAATGTGGTGTTAAGACCCTTTAGTAATCTGAGAATGACCAATAGAATGGCTGAATTCATAGCAATAAGTTTTTTAAGAATGAGACTATCAAAGTGTTTTCTGACTTGTTCTACCATGAAGCCCAACTCCGTTTATAGAAATGGTGATGGATGACTTTGTTGTGATATCATTTTTTAAATGCTATAAGGACTACCTGAATTTCACTGATCTTAATTACTGACTTGGTCAAGGATTTAATAACCTGAATATAATTGAGAATTCAGAGCAATGCAAGATCACTTTTAAGCCATCTAAAGCAGTAACTTTTGAACCCTTCCATATAATGGCTAGGTAACACTAAACATATTAGGAGTTGGCTAACAACAATGTGAAAAATATTAAATCTTGAACAAAATTGCTAAATTGAACTGCTGGATATGTTACTCCAAAGGTTATCATGCCGCCTGTTTCTCAAAGGGACGAACCAAAAAATACATTGCTTTTCATGTGGACAATGTGGACTAGAGAAAGCAACTGAAATCAGAGGAGGGATGATCTATTGTTTATTGGAATTTCGTTTGAAATTATGATAAGCAGGTGCTATGAAGGCTATGAAATTATTAGTTCTGTGGCTCTAGCAAAGGTTGACACAAGTGCAATGAAGTTATTAGTTCCGTTGCTATAGTTGTTTCCAATTGGAAATACAGAATCCTGTATGAAATAGATCAAAACTAGGCTACACAAGATAATTTTGAGAAGCTTTAATAAATAAAATCAGAGATATTTATAGGGAATAATTTTGTGGTTCTTCATAAGGATTTCCATGACTCACCCATGGTAAGATCTTTTCTACAAGAGGGATGATATTGCTGATGATCATTATTATTAAAATACTTGTGATGATCAGATCTCATAGAGCTCTTGTTAGATGCGACCAACCTTCTTAATGAGGATTAACCCTTTTAAAATGCTTGGTCATTTCGGATTGCTTGGCTGTCTCAGATTGCTGAGCTTCTACAGATAGCTTAGTCTCACTTAACATAGGAGGCCGATTTACTCCAAAGGGTCTTTCTTTGGTCAATTTATAAATTGGAAATACCCTTCATGGATTTTACAATTTCATTATATTGAGATATCAAATCTAAATCTGGAGTAATTCTAGTCATCTTAGTTGTATCTCCAATATTGTTAAATATACTTTTTCTCAATTTAAATGATTCAAATTGATGCTCCTGCCAAGTATTAGCTGTAATATGGAGGCAGCGCACTGAGCTCAGGAAATAAGGTGTCTAGATTTCAAACAGATGGATTCTCCCAATGATTAAGAAAGATTTATGAGGATATGGCCAATCCTGGAGGAATGGCTCATTGACTGAATTTCGTGGTTTATTAGGTGATTTCTGGTTAGCTGCTCCTCATTTTGGGTTAAGCCAAATCCAGTATTCTGCTGAGTTTGGAAGTTAGGATTGAGCGGAGCTAATCTCTGGCCCAAATTGGTCAAAGGGTCACTAGCAACTAGTAGCCAAAAATGATCCATTTATATTATTTAATTAATGTCAGCAGAACCTGACAATTATAAGTTCAAGGCAGCTGAGGATGTTTCTGGCGCTTCATAATCAATTCCCTGAATTAGGTTTATGGATCACCAGCGACTAGTAGCAAAGGATAATCATTTAAATTAATTGTGTATGCACTGGCAGAACCTGACAATTACAAGTTCAAGGTGGCCAAGTTGTTTTTGATGCCTAATATTATAATCAACTGTTGCCCAAAAGGTGATACCCTGAAGATCAACTAATGAAGATTCTAATCAAGCAGTCAGCAAGATGCCAAAGTATCTCAAGTCAAAGTGAGTGAATGAAGTGGTTTTTGGTGCATACTAAGCAACTTGAAGGTTGAGTTCAGATTTGATATTTATTTATAATAGTTATTTATAATATTTATTTATAATATTTATTTATATGGCTCACTGACAACTAAAGGCCGAGGATGAAGATAAAACTAATTTGGACATTGGGAAGGATGAGGAAATATGGTTGATGCCAGGGAAGAGAGTAGCACAGTGGAAGGCTGGTAAAAATGGTTGGCTGGAAGGTCCAGCAGAAAGCTGATAGGTTGGCGGTGGGCGCAGTAGTCCTTTTATAAATATTTTAAACACCTGGAACTTCCTTATCAAGAAATATCTCCCTTTGCCTATCCTCCCTTTATTATAAGTTTATGTTTATTCTTGTTTGTTAGGGGTTAGGCTGGGGGATCCCCAAATGGTGCGGGTGATATGCCAAGGGGTCAGCTGGGGCTGCTGACCCTGTGTCTAAGGCAAAACGGCAAGGGCTGACCAGTCTTCATACTGGTTGGCCTGCCAACTGGCAGAGTCCATAGTCAGTTTTCCAACATAAGGCCATAAATTATATTTACAAACCATATGCTATGCAGCTCACAGATCGAGATCAAACTAGTGATTGGATAATCTTTGCCATTTACTTTCCTTGAAAAGAGTCAAAGTAGCTTTGGCTCTAGAGAACTTAAATAACATTTTAAAAATTTAAAGATATTCTAAACTATTATTGAGCATATTGTTACACTAGCCAACTTTATGGTAAAATAACCTTAAAACTACTTCTTTAACTGCGCTTATATTGATATATTTGTGAATAAGATTCAAGTTTGCGCCATAGTTGATTGCGGCACTCCATTCAATGTAATCTAGTTATTTTCAAAAGAAATTGGAGATTACCTTTTGATGTGGCCCACTGCTAATATATATGTAATTTCTGGAACAAAAAATACTATTATCTAAAAAGCATAAGACGCTTTGCCAATGAGGTTGGCTCCTTAAAAGTCAGCTCTTCACTATAATATTGCAAGTATAAATCATCAAACTTATTTGATAAAATTTTCTCAAATTTTTGGCTCAGTTCCAATTTTAAGAAATCATTTAAGATCCTTGGTCAGTTGTTGCCCTTAACTTTTATTAAATAGAAAAGATTTCTATTAATAATTACATTTAATTTTATCAATGCAACCTACACTGTTGGGGTAGCTACCATTAGCTATCAGCAAGTTGAGCATTGTAGTAGGTCCACCTCTTATAAAATTTCTGAAATTTAGGGTATCACTTTGCAAACGTCTGTAAGATGTGATCTACTCCTTGAGGAACAACTGGTTATAAAAATTATACTGTGTCTGGAGATGCTTGATGCTTTGTTAAAAAAAGTTTCTCTTGATAGTAAAAGTCTAATACCAAGCCCCATGCAGCCCCTGGGTTAATCACTTTTAATCACAAGAAGATTTGCGTTCTCAACCTTAATTCTCAAAAGATTACCATGAAGAAAAGGCAAAAAGACGCCTAGAAACTCCTAGAGCCTAGAGAAGAGGTTCAGTTAATAGAAGGCTTTAAAAAACTATCAAATTTTAGTTGGCCTGATGTAACTTAAAGTTCATGAACAATCTATTCACAAAAACAATTTTAGAGTTTGATGGAAGAAAAAAGGATTAAAATTTGACTTTATTCAGAAGTATGCTAAGATATTTGTTACCAGTGATTACAATATAGGTGTGCTAAAGGAATCCAACTCCACATTACCACTGCTGACGACAGATGCAATACACCCACAGCCCATAAAGCGTAGCAGCTGTCTTATATAAGCCAATGAATGGTGCTCCTGGACAGTCCTCACCCAGTGGAATTACTATTGTGACGGTTAAGGTTTATCCTCAACATCACATTGCCCTGATCTTTGATAAGACTGGACAAGTTGGTGTGGAAGATAGAGGAAGTGAGAGAGCATTAGTCCTGGCTTGACCCCAGGTTGAGACTAAGGTTAAGGAAGGGCGGCGGTTAGATGTTTTGTCAGGCCTGGGGTCAAAACAAATGGTTTTGAAGTGGGGGAGTTTCTAGGTTAAAGGTGGATTTGATCAAAATTAGAACGATTTTTAGGTGTGTTGGTTCAGCCACTACGGAATTTAATCCATCCTAAAACAATTGGGGTTTGTTTATGGCATATTTTAAAAGACATAGTGTCAAGCATAATTAATGAGCCTGATCTATGCTTGCAGCAGAGAGATATAATAGAAATGACTTGAGAATGGGAGGTTCTCTTGTTCCTTTTTCTATCAACTTGCCTAAATATATCAAATAAAGCCGTTCCACAGCCTTAAAGGTTTTTTACTGTCTTCTGAGGTTTATATTGATAAATTTAGTCTAAAAGTGGCCATGTTTGGCCTATACAAACAGGATGTGGACTTTTAGAGTGAGATTTGGAAGGCTATTGCCTCCTATACACTTTATCTTGGAGTCAGGGCATGTTGCTGGGGGCAAGCATACTTGCAACTGACCTCCAAGGGGTGTTTATCCGTGGCTCCTGTAGCACATGCACTAGAAGAATGGTCTCAGGGACCTTATCTGCCCTTTGGTTAGTGACTTGGGCCCTGCTTCCCAATTCAATCATGGATCACTGGAAGGATCCAGTGCGTTACAACTATGAACAATAGCCCTCAAACCTTTGGCGGTGCTGGTGACCAGGCATCACAGATGATGGCGAAAGAAGTCCTTTTATAAGCACTAGAGAGTTAAGAAATTACCAGCCTGATGATGATAAAATGGAGATAGAGTTTTGCCCCGCCCATTTAAAAGATTTGTATAATGAGGATGACAATGACGCTCGAAATTTCTATGAAATTTGACCCCCTTTTATACCTTCTGGGGACTAAATAAGTTTAAATTCAGGCGATGATGCCCCAATGAGAAAATAAAGTTATATTGGCGGCTTTATCAGAAGTCTGAACTTAAATATTACCATATTTGGAATTCTTTCATTTTCCCAAGCAACTTAAGGCCACGATGTGAGGTGCATCATAAGAGCGTTATCACTTGAACCCAATGTCAGGACACATATTGCCTGATTTGGCAATCAATCAATATTGAAAATGACTTCAATGAGCAAATCTAGAGGCGGGACTAAGCACAAAAGCCCTTGATCATCCAGGTTTAGGGGTAACCACCACGTGAAGAAGATCTCACATAAAAGAATTAGAACAAATGTGTGAACAAGCTATAGAAGCAGCCACACGCCGTCTGACTAGAGGATCCTGAAAAACCTCGATCAAAACCCTAAAAACCCTATTTTACAATATCAGGCACTTGTATCTTAATTTTTGTTCTGAAGTATGTAAAAACTTCACTTTTTATTATAATAAAAAATCTCAATACAATTTTTAGTTTAACCTTTTTGCTTCAAATTGAGTTATATCAAATTATCAATCTCCAGTATCCATTCTGGGATTAACAAAATCTGTAGTAATCTCCAGGATCCATTCTAGGATTAACCCATATTGAAGAAGACACTCTGTTGAGGATACCTTTGTGACGTTAAATCAAAGGAAGATGTTAAAAGGTTCCCTTTGAGCCACAAAGGACAACGTATGTCAACAATGTCAAAAAGTGTCAAAAAGTTTGCAAAAGGTGCAAGAATGTTTGCCAAGCAATTAATGCACCAAGGGTAACATTTAAAAAAAGATTTCTTAGAGAGACCTGTTGTGATGTTAGCGAAGGTTGTCTGGTGCCTAATTTTCATGGAGTAGATACCCTGATCAGCGAGTCAGCCTCTAAAGTTAAGCGAGCTGAGGTTGGCGCGCTGACTCCAGTGAACAATAGATTTGTACAAAAAGAACTGAATTTAATATTGCATTAAGAAATGATCATGTCATCTCGTAGCCCATAGACCAGTCCTACACTTATCACTATGAAAAAGTGTGGGTTCAACCCAGTAGCGTTTGTTTATTGTCAATAAAAATACTAAAAATTTCATACCCCTGACCTCAGGACAGATGATATCCTCAATTGATTATGAAATGCCATTTTTAACGCTCTATATCTCATCAGTAGCTATTTCCAGATCAATCTTCCAAGGGAGGAACAGATCAATTGCGCAATTTATACTTCCTAAGGATTATATTGACCAACACATATGCCAAAGGGCCTTTGCAACAATCCTTC
Source organism: Massospora cicadina (assembly GCA_022478985.1). Classification (NCBI taxonomy): domain Eukaryota; kingdom Fungi; phylum Entomophthoromycota; class Entomophthoromycetes; order Entomophthorales; family Entomophthoraceae; genus Massospora; species Massospora cicadina. Next base: position 125,239 of record JAKSZP010009354.1, on the reverse strand, counting down.
AGTTTTCAGAAAGCTATTCTTTCATCTTAGCTGATATGAAATCAAGCTACAGTTTGGTATATCTCAGTATTATCTTTTTAGTACACTTTCACTCAGCAAAGTCCACTTAGATGAAGTATGCTTATAAATAGCTTGAGCTCAGTATAAAATCAGTGTAATCACATGTCAAATGTTCTTGAATCAAATGAAATACTGGGACACATTGTTGATATTTAAAGGATATTGCTTACAAAACCAAAAGCTTTAGGCAGGTAAAAGGATGAAAAGTACTGAATTATAAAAGGGATATGAATATGTTTTTATTGATTATAGGATAATACCACTTTCATTTCTAGTTTTCACAATTAGAGGAACCATTGTTTTATCTACTAAAGAGCGGAGAAGCTTTTGTAAATTTCTTCAGAATGTAAAGACGCTTTTAATTAAGTTAAGAGCAACATTTAACCAGGCGTCTGTATTATACTATCAAATATTATTTATCCATGGTATTTTTCCACCTGATACATCCTTGGCTGCCATTGGAGCCATAATATCTCAATGTTACAAACTTGGGAGGAAGACCCAATAGCTTTTACAGCTGTGCACTCATTATTCAGGAGATATCTATATGGTAATAGAGCCTGAATGTCTGGACGGATTTTAGGCTATAAACATTTCTGCTTTTTCCAATATAAAAACTTATAAGTAAAAACAAATCATGCCTCATTCAGTGGCTGTACAATCTTAAAAAACTTGTAGGATCTTTAGCTAAATGAGCACTAAAGCTTCAGGCCTAGATTACAAAGTATTACATTGATCAGGTTCTTTTCTTAATAATTGTTTAAAAATCTACAGTTTACCCATTTTTCTTCTTATCTCTTTTTATATGTATATTGTTTAGAAAAATAGGATTTAACATGATGTCAAGAAAACTGATATCAGAAACACCCTGGACCAATAATTAAGAAGTACAGAAACAAGAACCGTAAATTCCTACAAAACTTTGAGTGATGATTAAAGATTCATGTACACAACACCATCAAAGCAACTACTAATTATTATAAGAGTCCATATGTTTATTATCCATAGTGGACTGAACAAGGCTTTGAAGCAAGTCCAGCAGAGCTATTAATGGTAGATATTTGGGTCAAAAATAATAAAAAATGTCAAGAATGTCATTTGCAACAGTCATACAATGTCTTTACCACCTATAGAAATTGTTTAGCCCATTTGAGCTTGGCACAGATCTCAAATAATTCATTTGGGTTCTTACTAGTCAAAAAATTTCAACCACAAATACACTATTGTGGTCATCAATCAATTTGACTAAGTGGTTGAGATTAAGCCCAATTGATTTGAAGAGAAGTTACTAAAGCAAAATAGCAATATGCACCACAATACCATATTTAGTTTTCCAAACGAGGCTCCCAAGACCCTGTTCACCACCTTGACATATGCAAACCTATGCTTGAGGAGTGTCACCTCAATTCTCTGGTTGCCTAGGTTGCGTCAGAATGAAAATTCCCAAGGCTCAAATGATACCCAATGTCAAGTTTGAATTATGCTGCGTTTGGGTGTCCCAGACATCGAATGATGAATGATACTAATATAAAAATGTACCCTAACAGGCTAAGGTGCAGTGGACATTCCATAAACCACCTGCCTCTGTCACCTTATGGGCTTCACAGGGTGCGTTACTCGGGCTGCAAACCTACCCTGGCTTATTGCAGCTTAAGGCCCCCTCTCTAGAAGACATCCAGGTACTCACAGTCATGTTATTCTAGGGCCCTACTCTGTCACAACTCCTTTATGTTTTGTAACAACCCTCATGACGTTCTGGGACGTTGGATTTCCCTCCATGACCTTGGATTTGTGCAGCCTAAGAGCCCATATAATAAAGTTAACAAATAAATTTATTTAATGACACTGTAATAAGCAAATAGGCTTTAGTTTATAAGAAGAGAATCAATTATGAATAATTTCCAAGTAAGGGAAGGGGATTACATACTCACTTGATAAATAGTAGCCCTGTGAGAGCTATGTAAATTAATAATAAATTAGGCGCTGGCAAGGCTTGAAAAATGTTGGCGTCCCACCATTTATCTTCTGGTGGATTGAGGGAAACTAACCTAATTAGAAATATGAAGGGAATATAAATCTTTTTTAAACTCATTCAAAATTTCTCAAATTATTAATTAAGTCAAATCAGGAAATTAGGATTGCAACCATTGACATAGTGGATCTTAAGTCCAGACCTTAGGGAATCCATATACAATCACCAAACGTTAAATCACCCCATCAAAAAATGAGATCCAAGTGCTTGTAAAGAAGAACTGCCAAGGTTGGGAATCATGACCAAGATTCTTTACTGGGTGACTTTGCAGGAAGGAAAACCTGAAGGGAATCAACTGGAAGTTCAGTGTTCCTGTAATGTGCCAACGTTTCTACTAAAAATCCCCTGCCAGGCGCAAGAAGCCTCAACTGCCAGTGGCCCAACTGACTACCTCTAAACTCTACATTTTACTCGCTAGTCAGCACAGTAACCAATAGGATTTAAGGCCCAGAGCAATGCTTGAGATATTGCCATAATGCCATCTTGTAGGCTGCCTGTTGCACAAACCACCAAAGAAGAATGACTTTAAAATGATGCAACAAACGGGGCTCCCAAAACCCTGTTTGCCCCTCAACATATGCAATCCTTCTCCATAGAAGAGTCAACTAGATCCTCTGGATGCCTAGGAAGCATCAGAATACAATTCACTAACGTTAAAGTGCTACCCAATGGAAAGTTCATATTGCACCATGATTGGGTGTCTCAGACATCACACGCTAAGAGATAATAATACACAGGATATACCCCTAATATGTTGAGGTGCAGCACATGTCCCTTAAGCCGTTGGCTTCTGTCACCTAAAGGGCTTCATAGGGCTGCGCCACTTGGCTGCAAACCTTTCCTGGCTTATTGCAGCCTAAGGATCCCTCTCAGGAAGAATTCCAGGTACATATAGTCATGTTATTCTTTAGTCCTATTCTGTCACAACAAAAATTTGTGTTGTGCAGCTTCCCTCATGGCATTATAAGACATTGGATCCCCCTCCTTGAGCTTGAATTATTGCAGCCTAAGGTCCCCATTTATAATAATTGAAATAAATATTATAACGATGATATAAGCAAATGGGCTTTATTTTGGAAGGAGCGAACCATAATATGTAGAATTTCTTTGTGAGGAAAGGGGGTACACATCCTCACTTAATAAATGTAGCCCTGAAAGCGCTACGCGAATTATAATATAATTTAGGCGCTGGGAGGCTCAAAAATTCCAGTGTCAAGTGATTAATCCGCTGGTGGATCAAGAGAACCTAAATTTATCATAAAGCCGCCAGAAATGCCAAGTTTTGTTAAAATCTTCCCAAAATTACCTCAATTCTCCTATTAATCAAAAAAGGGAATGGGGATTGCACCGTAGTTGTAGCTTTCTTAAGTCCTAACCATAGGAAATCCATATACAATCATAAATCATTATGAAGGGTGCCTGCAAGTTATCCTAATAAATAGTCTACCAACTTAATCTAAGTTATACTCTAAAAACTAAATTAGCTTATGGGGATGAGAGGGGTTCTAGCTGCCCTTATTGCCCAAAACTGATTTTGACTGTTATAAGGGCCAAAAGTATCTTAGAACAAATTAACATTCAGTTCACCACCGTTTCAACATTGTAACGCGCCCTCTATATTGGACCAACAAAATTTCTATAGTATGAGTATCATAGCACCACAATTTCAACTTTAAGTTACTTTATGGCCAGGACCCTACTTTTCCTCTTTTTTTTAAATTCTATTATAGAGGATGGGAACATACCAGAAAAATATTTATTGCAATTGGGTAGGACTGACTAATATTCAAACCAAAGCTTTTGGATCAATCTTATACTATAAAATAAATCAGAAAGCTAATTTTGATATGCACTGAGGAATGTCCTGTAACTTTAAGGAAGGTTATCAAGTATCAGGCTGCAATATGTGCAGGTTTGGAAGAATTAATAAATAAATTTAAACTACGGAAATGACTCTATGTAATCTTAAAGCAGTTGTTATTTGAATTTTAACCATCAAGCAATTATTTGATGGGATGATTATCAACTGGGTCCATGCAAAGTTTTTTAGTCCTACTACGACAGTCAGACTCCCTCCTAAGGGAGTTATCTATAAAATGAGTCAAGTCAAGTAGGGAGATATGTTATCAAATTGTTGACTAAACTTGAAATATCAAACTACATATTTTTTGTTATCATTCAGATGTAACTAGAACTAGCGAGCAAACAGTCATTGTTGCGAGTGTTTGTCTTCCCTCTATATCAGAATATTACTTTATCCAGAGATTCCTATGAAATCGAGATAATAGGGATTGTTGTTGAATTCTGATTATTTGACTTGTGAATCTCAGAAAATCACAGGCAACATAAAAAACTAAAATTATCAATTTTAGGCTCTTGTTCAATACTAGTGATATAGGAATCATCTAAGTTCATTCCTAAAAAAAATTAAAAATCTGAACTTATTTGGCTTAGTTTATTTTAGTAGGGATGTCCATTCCAACCCAATTAGGCTGAAATTATCATATTCTTTTCACCGAATCTTTAATAAACTAACCATAGTTTATGCTTGCTATATATTTATTTCCATCTTTCTTCAAGTTTTACTATCTAAATGGGTTGTTGGCCATAAAAGAAGCACCTCATATTGTTTCTCCCTTGACAACAGTGAATTGCTACTGCGTTACCCAACAAACACAAGGCAATAGATGCGGTTTGGGAATTCAGTGGCACCACACCTCAACCTGTTGGTTGGATATTTAGTTGGCATTAAGAGCATAATGCCAGTAAGAACATTATCCTCATGTATGCACAGATGATTAGAGGCTGGGTAGAGCCTGCTGCCGCAAAATAACAACCTTTGGGTTATCATATGGTGGTAGGAGACCGCAACTTAGGCGGGATATTCTTTATCAAAATCTAAACTTAGCTATTTCTTAGGTTAATTGAGGCAACTCTCTGTAGGCTTAGTTAAGTATTTTTATGAGTAGCATTAAGGGTTTGAAAACCCATCCGTTACACTCTATCATTCAAAAACCAGCCATTTCAGAATTGTCTCGCGTTGTTCCTTACCCTTTTATAAGTTCTTTCCTAAAAGTGGGTGACATTATTCTTTTTATAACCATTAAACTCATTATACTCGATGTGCTCACTTTTGATTGCATTCAAGAATCAAGACATTATTATTCTGAAGCTATGAGGCCATATATATATTTAACACAATTACCCCAATTAAGTATCACCTTTTACAATTTATTACTACATTAGAAATTATTCCTGGAGTAGAAGCTTATTTTACTTGAATATTAGGAATCAATATTGTGTAGCACTCCTATACAGTATTTAGCAGAATAAACCTTAATAGGGTACAAAATCCCAGCAATCAAAGAAGATGAGAGTTGCCACAAAAGACCTTTAAAAGTTCAGTAGTGTGCATTTGTCGTGCACTACATGTGGGAAAATGTAATATTCAGAGTTTGATTGGCACAGTTGCACTGAACAGTAAAATAAGGCTTTGAAGTTTAGAGATATGGAGTAAAACTAGATAAATGAAGAATTGACACACCCACAAACAAGCTAGAGCCTTGGTTGCGGTGGCAAAGAACTTGATTGATGATCCAGTGTTGCAAGCAGCGCAACACAGTTTATGTAGTTGCTATAGATCTAATTGCTTCACCGTTTGATGACAGTTTTCGCAATATGAGCCAAAAATGGTACATATAGAAACGTAAGACCTTTGTTTTCTTAAAAACTTAGGGACCATTTCCTACAAAGATATTATAAAAGATACTAGAAAAAGTTAATACTAAAATCAGGGTATTTTATTAGATATGCAAAGTGGTGTTTTTATAGTTGTTAAGTGGTAATAAAATGCACACCTTTCTATTAATCACTTTAAAATTTGACCAAGAAAATAAGACCTTTACTTATCCACTTAAACTAGGTTATCCCTGACCTAGGAGTAGTAAAATCTTTTTTATAAGTGTAGGACAATAACCCATTAACTAAATTACAATAATTATTAAATTTCTGTTTGAGAAATTAAGTATTAATTGACAAAGCCATAATTGAATGATAAAAATTAGTGACCAGATCAGATCTTCGAATGATAAAAATTACTGAGTATCATACCCGTCAGTTTTAGGAGCCTTAGATCATTAAATTTAGCTGCAAAAAAATAATCAAAGCAAATTCAGAACATCCTGTTTGTAAGGCTAAAAATCATCAAAACTAGCGGGTGCCAGACAAAACGTTTGCCCAAATCCTCCACGCCATCTGATATGGCTTCCTAGGCTGATAACCCAGGGGCTATATAGTATTTTTTTAATTTATGATAATACCTTTGTTTGGCCCATTTTGAATAAAGCTGCGCGGCGGCTCCCCCTTTTGGGTTGGGAACTACTACCACTAAAAAATCATCAAAGCTAGAAAATTAAATTGAAAAGCCTGTCCATTTAAATCTTGAATGCTAACTTCAGAACATATTGAAAAAAGCACAATCTGGTTTAATTCCCAAAATGATCCATAAATTTACCAGATTATCATCTTCTTAGTTTTCTGAAGTCATCACATGTTCCTTCTCAAGGTAACTGGAGAGATTTTTTAGTGATTTTGATCATGATCCACTATTTATTGACAGTCAATTAGATAATCATTTGTTCAATCACCTCTCCCATAATTCATCAGAAAAATATTGGCAGAGCGCTAGTAAATTGATGTCAGATCACATAAAGTCAATAATTTGCATACATTTTTAATGTAGATGAAGTAATTCAAGCCTAAGATAAATGCTTCTTAAATTTTATAGAAATATTAGTAATCTAGTGAAATATAATGTTTTTACATTTTCTTTACTTTCTTTTTCTTTTATTTTTATCTAAATGTTGATAATATAGCTACATGAACTTAAAAAATTTTGTATGATTTCTATACACAAGCTTTCCATATGAGAGGTCCTTTAGATGTATAGGCGCCAAATGAAAACTTATTCATGAGCTTGAATGGTGCAACTTAGAGCTCAGTCAACTTACTCTTTTGTCAAAGCCATGGTTATTACAATTAACATTTTCACGGAGGTTGAAGTTCAAAGAGTTAACCGTCTTGATTCTTTGTATTCTTTGGCTTTTATATTCCATTTGAAGTGTTGGCAAAAGCTGATATTTGTAATCCTATTAGAAACTCATTTTGATCTCCTAATATACTGTGAAAGCATCAAATCTGAGCTTGGTTTAGGCTCAGAATATAAATTAGTGCGAAAAACCAAACATTAGTATAGTAAATTGAATGTTAAAAACAAGTGAACAAATTGTCAGGATTCAACCCAAATTGGAGATCTAAATGTGTCAGCTAAAGGGAATTGATCCTTATCCAACCAAACATCCCAAACATCTATTGGGGATTATACCTGGCATTAATCAAGGGTTCTCAAAGTCAGGGATCAACTATGACTTATGTGATTAATTATTGCTCCCTTGGAGCTTCCTAACCTTGGGATTAAAACCTGATCCATGCAGCGAGCAAATCCTATTTGACTGATTTGACTAGCCAGCTGCAGAAACCTAATTTTTATTATTATAGATCTTATCTTGGAATGCTATTTGACTAAAACCTCCCTGTTCTCCCTTATATTGTGAATCCTAAGCAAATAAAGATTATTCTCTTCTTTGCCATTTTATTTCAAATTATCTCCCTCTATTAACTTAGGGTTAAACATATATTTAGGAATTACCACTCTAGACTTAGTATCCAGAGTAAAGGCTTTTCATCCAAGAAAAGCAAAAAGCTATATTACAACACCCAGAAGCTTAGGTCCCCTGGCCTCAAAAAAATAAGGGATACGTGGCATAAACCCCTGTGTTCCAATAAAAATGGTGCTCTCTGCCAGGTTCACCTCAAGTTCACAGTGAATCTAAAAAATAAAAAATAAATTTAAACAATGGACAATAACGATTTGTCTTTGGAAAACGCCTCAAATTGTGAAGGTTTTGTCTCAGTGACTGGGCAATCTTTATGCACGTAGGAGATACAGCGGTAATCCATGACATTCTATTTCTCCCATTCATGGAGGTGACCCTCCATGTTCCATCCGCAGAGTAATATAACTTATTCTTATCAGACTTCGCTGAAGCCCTCCAGTTCCTTTTATCTGGGGCCTTTGTCCCTAAAGGCCGAGCTAATAGAAGATGAGCTCTTGCAGTTCCAGCCCCTATGATGATATTGGTTTAAAGTTTTTTGGTCAATGTAAATCAGGTTTGAGCTGAACGTGCGGAATGCTATCTTCATCACTTTGTAAACCCCACCTTGTACCATCTACTCCATGTAGATGGGTTCCATCATTAGGAATTACTCCACCATTTTCAGTTATCAGAGATAATACACTGACAGCTCCTCCAATTCTGCCATTCTGCCTCCCAGATTGGCAGTGAAAACCAAAACGCTATATTGGTTAATTGGAAGCTCATTAATGAGTTACAAGACATGTTAACCATCTGGATCAAGGAGTCACAAGTTTTGTTCAAACGGAACTCGATAATCATTTTACTCATCTAGAGGTTAATATCCATAATCAGTCATAGATCATACCCTCAACTTACAAGCTGAAGTTGATAACTTTATCACCTCTGTGGACAAACGCATCTGGTCATTAGAGGAAATGATCTATAAAGTACTTGATGGCCAGAATAGCCTCCATTCTTTAGGGCCACAAGGAGTTCCTGGTGAGTGCAGATCCCCCAGTTATAACAGGCGTGATGGTGAATGGGGACCTCATGGTCTTGATGGACAGTGTCAGGGAAACGGCATAAGAAGTTTAGACTGGCCTGCCAGTCAGGATGCAGAAGCACCCAAAAGGAAAGCCAGATTTCTAAAGGCATTGTCACTCAAATGATGTTATATGGTGCAGGAAGTTTGGAAACAAATGGGCATTGATGTGCAGCGAGTATGAAAAGGAACCCAGCAATGAACCAGGCAGTTAAAACTCCAGAACCTGCGGGATTTTCTGCAGGGAGGTGCACTAATGGACTAGATGCTTTGTAATATTCCATGGAAGGGGTTGACACAAAAGCAGAGGCAAGGGGGCGAATTCTAGCATGAAGGTGAGATAAATGAGCCCACAGGATTCTGATATACTTGTCATAAATTTGCCTCCCAGGCTTCAGAATAAGAGCGTTGTGGGTAAAAATTGGCCAACAAGAGGAAATATTGGACCTTTGCAAGTCCTCAATAATAATAAGTTCGATTTAACTACTAATAATGATTTTATCAGCCAAAAGACCTTGACTGATTCTCCATGGAACCCCACAAATTGGGATAACACAATTTCAAATACTTTACGGGCAACTAACCCAATAGCCAGAATTCAGATTACTCTGAACATGAAGTGAACCATGGGGCGTCTATCAGATGGTACTCCCCCAGCCATGGCCAGGTCCATACAAACACCCACGCAGGGACCACCCCCTTTTATAGGTAAGGCGGGGCCCCCAAGGCGAAATAATTTTATCAAATGAGGATTGGCTAAAATTTATCCAATTGCTATTCTATGGGTACGTCTTAGCCAAACATAATTCCCCATTCATCGTTTAGTCAAAGTGAAGCGAGTTTTCTGAGCTCAATAGGCTAAATCACATATTGCCTAATTCAGAATTCTCCAAGCTATATTAATGTCAAACCTCCGCGTTTTAAATACTATTATTAATTTATTAAGGAGACACTCTTTTTACCCCCACGTGGTGCCAAATAAAAAATTTATAAATCTAAACCTTATAAGTGCTTATATGTTTTTATCATTTTTCAATATAAGAGGTGAGAAAAGCCCTTCAGATATATTGTTGGATTAGAGGTAAATAAGCACCAGAGAGCCTTTTTCCAACCAAAAAATCTGACAAGTGGTGCTTACTACAGGGTTTCTGTACACCACAAAAACCACTAAAATGATGGAAATAAACCCTCAGGTAGCCTCAATTGAACTATAGCTAGCTAATGCTCTGTCTCGCCTTTAATGGCTCAAGCAGCACTCACTACAATGCCCTGTTATAAGAAAGCTCCTCTGCGTGACAATTTCATACCTGGTGAGAGTAGCATTGCCTCCTTCCTTTATGTTTATAATTCTGCAATGGAAGGAGCAACTGACTAGAATAATCCTGTACATTTTTCCTTGCTTAAATCGAATAGCACAAGAAAGAATGGTCTACCATGGTCAAACTCAGCACTTGGGCAGAGGTTAAGCAAGCGCTGCTTGATAAATTTGGTTCTAAACAAAGTTTGAAGTGACAAAAACAGTCCTTTACGTGCCTTATTTTGTAAGAGGGACAATTTATCACATCTTTTGTTGAGCGCTTCTATAATAAAGATCAGCCTTTATTGCTTGCCCAAATGCTCCCTCTTGATGATGCAATTGTGGCTAGCTTGGCATCTCATCCCTCCTTAGCGATGCATCTCTCTTCTGTAAAGTGCACTTTCAAGACTGTACGGGATGTCAAGGATGCTTTATTAGCTGTTGCAGATATCTATGAGCTTGACCTACACAAGGATCTATGAGCCAAGCTTCTACGCTGACCAAAATAGCATCTACTAAACCTGTTTCGCTCTGGAAACCTGCTCCTATGGAATTGTCATAACCCACTGTTTCCTCTTCCCATAACGATAATCAGATGGTAATGGCGGTGATGGGGCAGTGCTCCCCTTCATCTTTAGTTCAAAAGACTCAACTGATGAAAGCCGTCGCTCCTTTGCCTTGCTCATCATCTTCTTCAAAGCGGCCTTCCCAAGTGGTCCCAAAACTGGCTCCTAAGCCCAAAACCCTTTCTCAGGTCAAAAAAAGCTACAAAGCCTGTTTCAAGGAAGTATAAAGCCACTGAACGACCCAAAGCTGTTAAAGTTAAATCCATCCATCTCCATAGTGCTATCCACTTCAACCTCTCATTCAGCAAACTTTAGTATAAAATCTGTCTCCCTGAGACAGCAGAAACCCCCATGTTTGAAGATTAAAACTCGAGCTGTGATAATTCCAATGCCTCCCCCCAAAGTTAATAAGGTGGAGGAGCCACCCAGGACATATCATTCCATAAGGTAAGTCATAAACATACACCACCTCCTGTGGGCTCCCTAACCTGCATTGTTAACCCCATTGAAGATGAGTCTGAGGGGCGTGATGAAGATGTTGCTCATTATGTTTTAGTGCCTCAGGTGAAGTGGAGGTACCTGATCAATTGAACCAGGAGAGCCTGAATTGGGCTAAGAGTCCTCATCAAACTTATATTCAGCAAGTATTAAGGGGTCTTGAGATTATTTACACTGCCAATGATGCTGAACAGTCCATTGCCACATTTCTTAATCTACCCAGTGCGTTCATACCATTCAGACTATCTGTTAATTCTTGGCGTCTAGCCTCGATTCTGCTGAGTCAGTTTGCACAGGGTATTAGCCACTGAGCTATCAAATTGGATGATATGAGGATCCCGACTTCCTAATAAAACTCAATAAACTATATATGGTGCTATCGCCCCTTATTTCGACCTTTATTTAATATTAATTGCATAATTATCCTCAATCACTTAATCGGCAGAAAAGACTTCCTTGTCAATATTCTGTGTGACTCTTTATATCTCAGTTCCCCAAGCTTAATGCACCCTTGGATTGGTAGTCTTCTATTCGTCTTCCCTTTTTTAGAAGCTCTTATTCATATTGAATCTCAGCCTAATTCCCTTCGATTCATCAAATGGTCATCATTTTGATTAATTATAAATTTGTACACCTTTTCCATAAATCTCAAAACTTGTCTCAATTCCTCCTCCAATCCACCTTATGGGTAGCATATTGTCCAGTCATATCAACTTCCTGAAATTACCCCCCCCCCTTGACTAAATGATATGCTCTTACTGTTTATATGTTCGGAGGAACTTCACATGAACTTGGTTGATAATCTGACCCCCTGCGGGTTCATTGATAGTGTAGACATCCATGCTGGTCTTCTCGATTATCTCAAATGGCCCAGCTCACATATTGGAGAGCTTGTTTTTCCGCCCAAATCCATGCTGGTCATCGAATAAAACATGGTCCCCCACAGCGAACAGTGGAAGTCCACTCCATCTCTTCTGATTGGCTGCCTGATTACAAATTTTCTTGGTCAAATTGGTGGTGTAGGCTTCCATTTGCAGCTTGATCGATGTATCTGTAAGAGTCTTCAAGTATCATTGGGGATCCACACCACCAGTGTCCTCTACACAAGAATAAAGCAAGGTGGGCAGAGCTGGATGTCAACCATACAGCAGTTGAAATGGGCTCTTACCAGTGGATGAATGATAGCTGATATTATATGTAAACACAACGGTAGGCAGAAGGGTACTCCATTCTGAGGGCCAATCCTTTACCAATCTGCGGAGTATGTTCACTAGAGTTCCGTTGACCTGCTCCACCATCCCATTTGAATCCAGATATGGGGTGGTCAAAACCCTGCAAATCGCCATCAACTCATTCAACTTTAACATGATATGCGAAGTGAAGTTGGTTCCATTATCCATCAGAATGAACTGTGGGCAGCCGTGTTGCTGTATAACACACTCCATAATAAACTTGGCTGTGTGACTGCGCCAAACTTCTAATAGCCCTGGCCTCCACCCATCATGTCAAATGATTGATGGCAACAATTATATATTTGGAAAGATTGGTACAAGTCAGCAGAGGTCCCACTCATCAATGGAAATGGTGTGCCAGGCGAACTGGGGTTTAACCAGCTGGTATGTGGTCTTCTTGTGGAATGGTTTTTCCACTTGACACTGATGGCAACAACTAACCGTTTCCAATATGTTGTAATGCATGCTCTCCTAGTAGTATTGGGGTCACAAAAACTTCATTTTTTCCGCAATCCTCCAGGTCCTACAGCCCGATGAGCATCCCCAAAAATTGAGGGTCTAGCCAAAGGTTTAGATAAACTCAGCGTTGAGTCTTCAATCTGCTTATATAGTTCCCCCTCGCGTAGAAAAGTATCTTTCCTGAGCCCATCTAATACCTTAATCACCTGTGGCAGCTCATCATGATATCTTTTCGCCACCATCTTATCATACATTATTTCAGCTAAATCTGCCATGATAGCGACTGTTGGCAGATGAGAAAGACAATCTGCGTTTTGATGTTTTGCTCCTGGCTGGTATATAATCTCAAAATCATACGCTTGGAGCTTCAGGGCCCAACATGCAAGCCATCCTTCCGGTTCAAGCAGATTCTGTAGCCAGTGCAAGGAAGCGTGATCCATCACTACATGGAATATTACCCCATGCAAATATACCCAAAACTGTTTGTAAGCATAAATCACCGCTAAACACTCATGCTCAGGTACGTTATAATTTTGCTCATGACTTTTCAAACTTAAACTATAAAATGTGACAGAATGCTCCATGACGTTATCATCCTTCTGGGATAATACTGCCCCTATAGCGGTGAGGGATGCATCCATTTTTACTATGAAATGTTTGCAAAGTTGGGATATTGCAAAATGGGTGCGCTTACTAAAATGGTTTGTAACACATTAAATGCGTTCTGGCATCATTCTGTCCAATCAAAGAAAGCATTTTTCTTTAGAAACTTGAAAAGTGGGGCCCCAATGCAACTGAAATTGGGAATGAACCGTCAGTAATACCTGACTATCCCCAGAAACGCCTGAATGTCCCGCTTAATACCTGGGCGAGTCATCTTGCTTATCACTTCTACTTTGGCCAGCTGCAGTTTAAGCCTATTTAAATCCACAGCGAACCCAAGGTATTCCAATTGTTCTTTAAAGAAATGGCACTTCTGAGGCTTAATTTTAATAATGGTGGCAGCGAGGCGCTAGAACACTTGTTCCAAGTGGGCAAGGTGCTCTGTAAACGTCTGCAAGAACACACTGATGTCACCGAGGTAAACTAGGATGCAGGACAGCTTTAAATCACCTAAAATCATACCCATGGCACGCTGAAATGTTCTGGGGCGTTACAAAACCCTTATGGCATGCGAGTAAGCAGGAACAATCCTCTTGAAGTGATGATTGCACATATCTCCTGTTCCACTAATGGCAATTCAATCTACTAGTACCCTGAGATCAGATCCATGGCGGAAAATAATTTTCCCCACCCAATCGGTCTAACATGTCATCAATCCATGTAATAGGTTATGAATCCTTCTTCATTGCATTATTGAGTTTACAATAGTCAATAACCACTCAATTTGAGCCATCCTTTTTCTTTACACTGAGCACAGGTGATGCCCATGGACTGTTTAACGGCTCTAGCATTCCTTGCACGATAGGTTTATACACCTCATCAGAGACAACCTCTTCTGCCACTTTTGAATGTCTAATATGTTGCGATAAAATGGGAGGGTGATCCCCCATCTCTATCTGATGTACCACCCCTTGAGCGCACCCCAAATAATGATTTTCATGTGCGAAAGTATCCCATACTTTTCAAATAATGCCTTAGCCTTATCTTGCTTTTCCGCCAATAATCCCTTGAGCACTTCCTGTGGAACCACGGTCAGTATGCCAAACGATGAGCTTGCCAGTAGTCTGAGATCCTCCCATGTGCCAAAATCATGAATATGGCTAACTTCCGAGATAGGGACAAAGTGGAGGTAAGCCACCACTTGGTGCCTCCGGATGGTTATTGCCTTCTTCTGTAAGTTTGCTAGCAGCATTTTCACCTCCCCATTCCCTAGTAGCAGTAACCCTGGAGCCACATGTGGCTCAAGCTGCAAGTGCTGGTGAGGTGCCATAATTCCTCCATAAAACCCTTTAGAGACATTGATTTCAATCACAGTCCTACTATGCACTGGTGTCCAGATGGTAGACTCAAAGCTCTCGTTGCCCAAAGCGGGATCCCTTTGTACTTATATTTGGTTGGGGAGGGTCCTGGTTCACCGACTCAGTTTTCAATTATGAACAGGAATCACTCCATCACTGTATGCTAGACTGATTTGACTAGAGCGGACTGGATCCGTTGGGATTCCATAAGAGGAAAAATATACAGAGATTTGTTGGCCTAAAATAATAAGAGTTTCCTCCGCCATATTTATCACACCACCAAATTTCTCATAAAAGTCGTGCCAATTAACATATTGTAAATGTTATTTGGCAAAACCACTGCCGCAGCGGATGCATGGACTGACCCAAATCATAAAGGCAACGCGCTATCTGCTCTTTCAGACATAGTGACAGTGTTACCATGGTTCCGTATACTACTCAATGGTCCACATCTGGTTTCATCATAAGTTTAGCCACCAACCAGGTATAGAATATGTTCACAGGTGCTCCCATGTCTATGATAGCGTGGATTTTTTTGTTTGAATGAAAATGTCGCAGTAAGTACATTCTGAGTAAGAAGAACCATCAGCGTTTATTAAATGTATGTCCAAGGGCTTTGTGCTACTCAAAAAGGAGGAAATGCCCTTGCTGACCTGAGGATACTCACTAGTTATTTTCTCCACTGAAATGGCTACGTTAACCCCTACTAAAGAGGTGAGGTTCGTCAAGGGATCTGCGTTTCTGGTGCCGGTCTGTTACAGGATCTGCCACACATATGGCTTCTGCACGTCTTGACGGAACTTGGGGCTCTGGGGTGAACTTTTACTCTCAGGGGCAAAAGCAGGGGTATCTGACGGAAGCTGCCGGTATAACAAATCATCTGATTGAGGTTTGAATTATACCCAGAAAGACGTTTGAGAATTGCTAGGGACAAGTGAATTGGACTTAGAGGAGGTAGGGCATCCCATCTCTACTCTGCTCAAGCTTTTCCTTGCACGATTTTCTCAGTAGGCATTGCATACACTTGTGGTCTACTAGGGCAATTACCCACATAATGCCCTCTTCGTCCGCACTGGGAGCAAGTGTTCATAAAAGGTTCACATATATAGCTTGTGGCAGAAGGACCAGGTCAGAATTTGCTGGTATGGTTCCAAGGTCATGGATGAACTGGCAAAGTGTACATGGGCCAAAAGGGGTCCACTGACTTGTATGAGGGACAAATACGTTCAGGCGGTTGAAAACCTACTAGCTGTGGCCTATATTCTGAAGAGTTTGGAGCAGAGATAGCAGAGGTCCTTGGGCTACGTTGGGGCACTGATCATGGTAGAGAGTTGATGTAAGGTGTTCAGATTTGGATAGGTCCAGCATCTCCATCCAACATGTGAGACATAGCATTGTATAATTCCTGATGTTGTTTGACAGCTGCCATCATTGCTATACTGACATCCTCGGTGGATAAAATGCTAGCTCCAAGTAGGTTGTGTGCTTCCGCCAAAAAACGCTCAGCAAATTCTAACAGGGTCTCATTTTGGTGAAACTGTATAGTCATAAATTTGGCTTTGTGTTGGGCCATCTTGGCAGCACCACCGAACAGCCAGAGAACAATTGCTTTAACTTCTTCATAGAATACCAAGCTATTTGGAAGGTAGCAAGAGACTTGATCAGCACTTTCCACATCAAAAGAAGACAGCATCAGTTTTGCTTTTTGTTAATCAGTAGCCCCTTCCACAGTGAATTCAAACTGCTTAAAGTAACTGTGTAGATTCCCATCATGACTGAAAGGAGGTAATTTTTAATTCAATCCACTTCACTTTGCTCCAGGTACCTGCTGCAAGGAGCAGGGGAATTGGTTTTGGAGTGACTATGGAAACCATCCTTTTGTGCATTATCATACATTTAGCCAGATGGACTCGAATCCATTGAAAAGGACTCAGAAGAAGTGGTGTCATGAGGGGGGTCCACCATAACGCCTGAGGGATATTCATTTGCTGATCCATAGCATTCTTCCCCCGAATCGCCACTAACTGCCCCACTTCCCTTGGCTCTGCCATGCCCTGCGAAATTTTTGTTGATCTACTGCTCTGCTATAACCAAATACTTTTACACCATACATCCTGATATTATTGTTGCAGCGTTTCATACAGACGTTGCAACTCCTGGCGGAATTCCCTCTCAACGTTCAGATTCTGTTCCACGGCTTGTAATTACGAGAGAACCTCTTCATTTATGTTTTGCAGGTGGGTTTGCTTCCAGCTAGCATTATCCTCTTGTTGATTAGCGTTTATTTGGTTGATGAGGGAGGCTTGTTCCCATACCAATTCCTCGTTGGCCTGTTGAAAGGTATCAAGGTGCCCTTGCATGTCCGCATACTCTTTTGTCTCACCAATTAAGAGAGGGAAGGCTCGTTGGCGCTCAGCCTGACTAACAACTTTCCAGTTATGTTACCCAATAAATAAGCTGGAGATATTTGGTAGACGTTGACTGAAGGATAAGCGCATTATCTTCCATTTTCTTGGTACTCCATTTGATATGAAGCTGGGTTAATTCAGCTGATATAGAGCTGACTTCATCCGCCACTTACCATTTCATCAGTGCCATTTTTTTCCTAAGCTGGGCAATCTTGGCTTCGAGAGCTTCCACCCATTTGGCTAGCTCCATCATAAAGCGCTTGGTATTATTCCCCAACATTTTTACTTCCTGATTCCACTCTGCTGATAGGCCATGCTGATCCAGCAGTTCTCTTATTACTCAAGGTATTTATAATTTAACTGTGGCACCAAAAGGTCCAATTGATGGCGGACATCCCCCATGCGATGGTCCATCTGTACCAGCGCCCCTTGTACCTCTGAAAATTAACGATCAAGGCGGTCAAGCAGGAGGCTAGTATCATTTTGTTGTGCTTGAGCGAACTGTAATACATCTCCAATTTCTTAATTGTGGCGAGCCAGCACATGAAGTAGCTGGTAAATTGACAGTTGTACATAAGCGACTAGATATTCCTCAATTTTGTGGGTTCCAAGGCGAGCCAACCCCGTTGTAGTCATGTCCAAATAAGACATGTAAAGGGTGTACCAATTTTCCTGTTCTCGTTGGTTATAGAATAAACTTAGGGCATTTTCTCCAGCCTCATCTTTGTATAGGTGATATCCTTGCAACAGCCACTCCATGATATTCTGCAACTGCTGAGAAGTCACATGTGTGGAGCATCCTTGTTGGTTGGACATCAGCTCAGGGCAATTATCTAATTGCAAATAGGTCATAACTTCATCATTCCCTAGTTCAGTTACATAAATAATGTTGGTTCATTGTTATGTGCCTCTCATGCTTCTTTAGAATAATGCACATGGAACCTGATCAAATTATGTCAGAATGAATGTGGGCTTGTTATTGTATCCTTTTTTTGAATGACTACAGTTGACCAGTGGCCCCTTGTAGTGAGCACCACTGTTAATTCTCAGCGTCTAAGCTTGATTATGCTGAGTCAGTTTGCACAGGGTATTAGCCACTGAGCAACCAAATCGGACAATATGAAGATCTCCAATTTCCTAATAAAACTTAATAAACTATATATGGAGCTGTTGCCCCTTATTTTGATCTTTATTTAATATTAATCATAGACTTATCTGCAATCACTTAATCACTGTAAAAGACCTCCTTGTCAATCCTCTATGTGACTCTTTATACCTTGGTTCCCTAAGATGGATGCATCCTCAGCTTGGTAGTCTTCTATTCATCTTCCCTTATTTAGAAGCTCTTATTCATATCAAATCTTGGCCTAAGCCCTTTGATTCACCAAATGGTCATCATTTTGATTGATTATAATTTATATACCTTTTCCATAAATCTTGAGACTAGTCTTGGTTTCCCTCCAATCCGCCTTATAGGTAGTGTATCATCCAGTCATATCAACTTCCTGACAATATCAAAGAAAAATACCCTAAAACAGCCAACTGACTTGCCTCCACTTTTCATCTAAAAGAGGTCCTCAACCTTCTTCCTCCTTGGGTGATACTTTAACTAAAGTGGAGGTCGTCATTAATGTAGTGTAGGTTATAAGCTATCAAGGACACTGGGTCCCCAGTGAACGTTGTGCCAAATAAGCTCATTAATAAATTTAAGATGGACTCTGACCTAGACTACACCCATGAGTTTGGAACTGCATGTCCAAACAATACCCGCGCCATTGAGGCGTAATCTTCCCTGCCCATTCGTTTTAAGAGACTTCTCTTGTCAGCTCTGGCAGTGGCTTTGACCAATAATACCTAAGATTTACTTATTAGAACCCAGTTCATGCTGGAATACGAGGGGTTATTAATTTAAAGCAGGTCTTTCTCTCCTTGCTTGATTATGAAGCTCCTCAAATTCTGATTAATGAAGAGCTTAACAAAAATATTATGCTTGCACCGTTGAGTTTCCCTCTTCCGCCTTAACAGTACCATACACCCTGGCAGAATGGCATACAAAAATGTAGCCTTCATCAGTGAACAAACTTGAGATGTCCCTTTCTATGATTCAGAGGAGGTAGTAATTAAAGCGGGTGAAAAAGGTAGTTGATACTAAGATTACCCTACAAATCCCCCACAACTTCTTATTGCACCTAACTAGCATTGATGAAGTTAGTCCTTTTGTGCCCAATTTCTGCTGGGTGTACTAGACCCTGCTTATCAATGACCTTCAACTTTCTGCTAGGAAATCTAACCAAGAAGGATATGGTTGTAAAAAAACATCAAGAGATCGGAAGGGGTATGCTGATTCCCCTTGAAGAGCTTAAGAAAGTTCACTATATTGGATCTATGGCGGATATGGGGTTACCCGCCAACTGATATTTATGTAATCTACCTTCTATTCAAATTTCCAATAAGCTAACTCCATCTTAGCTGGATAAAGTCCACACCTTACTAGAGTCCTATAGCAACATCTTCTCTACCTCTGACACCGACTATGGGCACATAAAGGGTTGAACTCATACCATTGACGTTGGTGATGCTCGTCCTATCCACCAAACCATACCAAAAATATAAAAGTTGAGGAGCTACAGATGCAGACGGAGCTCAAACAGCTTCTGGACGCTGGGTTGTTGGTGCCTTCCCAAAGCCCATGGTCATCCCCACTCATATTAATAAAGAAGATTAATGGAGTTTATCAGGTAGTGATGGAGTCTGTAAGCTGAACAACCTTTTCAAGAAGAACAGCTACCCTATCCCCCGCATTGATGACGCTTTGGCCCAACTCTCTGAGTCTAAATTTTTCTCTTCCATGAACTTGGCTAGCGGGTATTGGCAGATGGACCTTTCTCACAGGATCAGGAGAAGTGCGCCATTATCTGCAGCAAGGGTTTTTTAACCCACTCAGCTAACTTAGGGGTTATGTAATGCGCCAGCCACTTTTTCAGTGGGCGATGAATCATATTCTTCAGGATCTTAGGAAAAGCTGTGATTGTCTATCTTGACAACATCAAAAATTTTTCAAGATCTTCAGTGAGCACCTTGCACATCTAAAGGAATTGTTTTAATGCTTGCGAAACTCTAACATCAAGATGAAGCCCTCCAAGTGTACCTTCTTCTAAAAGAAATTGGGTTTTTATGGGCACGCTATCGCTCAAGATGGTATTCAGCCCCTTCAAGTCAAGGTGGAAGCGATATCTAAAATGCCTGCGCCCAATACTCTTTGTGACATACAGGTAACTCTTGGGCATGATGGGGTATTATCATCAATTCACTACAAATTCGCCCCACTTAGTGAGCCCCGTGTACATCTCTTGGAGAAGAACACCCCTTTCCATTGTGGTGCTGAACAAAAGGACGCATTTGAAAACCTGAAGAAGTTGCTGCAACAAAGGCCAGTCCTCTGCCACAATGACTATGGCAAGCCCTTTAAGTTGTTCACGGATGCCTCCAATTACGCCATTGGGGCTATTTTTGCTCAGTTGGATGAGAAGTGAGTTGATCATCACGAGTCTTACTTCAGAAAGATGCTTTCAAAAGCTGATCACAACAACAGTGTCACTGAAAAGGAGTGCCTTTCTGTTTTACTTGCAGTCAAATACTATCACCCTTTTCTGTATAGGACATCATTAAAATTAAATACTGACCACGCCTTATTAAAGTGGTTGCAGAATAGGAAAGATCCCACTGGGCGGTTGGATCGCGGGGCTTTTTAGCTTTAGCATTACATATGATCATTGTGCACTGAGCTGGGACATGCCATATGAACATTGTGTGGGCTGATGTGGCTGCCTGTCCTTTACCTTGACAATAGCGAAGCTGAGAGGTTGAAAGACTTCCTAATGACTCCTGACGCGTGGGCTGATGAAGATGAGCCTGTACAGAAGGTGCTCTCATGGAACAACCACAACATGAAGGTAGAGAACGTGAAATTATATAAGAAAGTAGGAGTAAATTCGTTGCCCTATCTCCAACCATCAGAGCGAGTACCTGTCATATTAGAGTCTCATACTATCATGGGGCATGTCTGTGTACGCAAAACCTATGAGTGGGTAAAAGAGTGGTACTATTGGGAGGGCATCATTGAAACCATAACTGAAGTTTTGATGCATGCCTGACCTGTAAAAAACAAATAGCTTCAAGACCCAATATCAGTATCAATCTACGACGCCCCACCAACCCTTCCACACCATGAGTTTGGACGTGATAGGTCCTCTCCTTTAAACTTCAGGTGGAATTCGCTATATCTTGGTTAGTATTGATCATTTCACCAAATGGGTAAAAGCTGTGGCTCTCCCCGCTCAGACTGCCAAAACCAAAGCTACATTCTTACACTAGTACATCTTCACCCAGCATGGGTGCCCCAGGTTCTCCTATGTGACAATGAGAAAAATTTTACCTCACGAGTGGTAAAGCTCCTTGCCACTTCTATAAGAACTCAACAACTCTTCACCCCCTATAACCTATCCACAAATTGTGCAGTGGAAAGAGTTAGTGGAACCCTGGTCTCAATTTTAAGCAAAATGTCCACTTCAGACCCTCTCAACTGTAATATACACGCTCAGTGCCTTCATGGCCTACTAAATTAGCTACCATCACATCCTCAATATGTCCCCTTTCCATGTGTTATATGGGCAAGAACCTGGAGTACCAGCATTATTAGACAAGGATATCTTCTCTAACTGGACTGATCCTGAACAAGCCATGAAAAAGTTGACCCAACACATCATCCAATTACAATTAGAGTCCATGACTAATTTAGTAAAGACTGTTACCAAAGAAGGATAAGCCACTAATGTGTTCAGGACCCCTCTTCCTTCATTCCAAGTATCCGACTTGGTACTATATTACCACAACCAAATCACTCCAAGAAGTGAAAAGCTCAGCTTTATCTGAGAAGGGCCATTTTCAGCCACATACACGTGAGGGATGAGTATTCTATCAAATCCTTGCTTTCAGACTCACCGTCAACCAAGTTTATGGCCACTTCCTTTGGTCTATTATCCCCCAACATTATTGAGGGGAGTAATGTCAGAAATTTTTCTCCCAGGCTTTAGAATAAGAATGTTGTGGGTAAAAATTGGCCGAATAGGGAATTGTTGGGCATTTTCAAGTCCTTGATAATAATAAGATTCATTTAACTACTAACAATGATTTTATCAACAAAAGACCCTGGCCAATTCTCCGTGGAACCCCACAAATTGGGGTAACAAAATTTCAATACTTTACGGGCAACTAACCCAATAGCCAGAAGTCAGATTACTCTGAACAAGAAGTTAACCATGGGCGTCTATCAGATGGTACTCCCCCAGCCATGGCCAGGTCCATACAAGCACCCACGCAGGGACCACACCCTTTTATAGGTAAGGCGGGGCCCCCAAGGCAAAATAATTTTATCATATTGGGATTGGCTGAAATTATTAAATCGTTACCCCATGGGTATGTCTTAGCCAAACATAATTACCCATCCATTGTTTAGCCAAAGTGAAGCGAGTTTTCCAAGCTTCAATAAGCTAAAATCACATATTACCTAATTCAGAATTCTCCAAGCTATCTGAACGTCAAACCTCCGCGTTTTAGATACTATTATTAATTTATTAAGGAGAAACTCTTTTACACCCACGTGGTGCCAAGTAAAAAATCTATAAAGCTAAACCTTTTCAGTGTTTATTTATTTTTATTATTTTTAATATAAGTGGTGAGAAAAGCCTTTCAGATATATTGTTGGATTAGAGTTAAATAAGCACCTTCAAGCCTTCTTCCAACCCAAAACCCAACAATCCTGATGGCGGATGGCTTTACAACAGGATTAGATTCCCATAAATTCCTAATTTAATGAATCCAGTTGACTACAGAGGGAGCTATAGTGCATCATCATAATAGGTATAGCCCAGCCAATATAGGGCCAAAGGGCCACAATGTTAGTGCTATAGGGATCTTGTCAAGAAAAATTTGAAGTAATTATAAAAAGATGGGAAAATGAGGGGATTTTATTGTAAAGTGAAATTTAAGAAATTGACCAAAAATTTCCTCAGTGCAATGTGACTGATAAATAGTGTTTGATTTGGGTCAGCTTGTCGAAGCATGGGATTGAAACCCTCATATTTTGACCTAACTCATCGAAATTTCAAGGGAGGGGAAAATGATTTAAATCTGAAATGACATTGAAGGAATTGGCTTGGCTGATTCAATATCAGTTTGACTGCAAACGCCTGATCTAAGGCTTTATATGTTTATGACGGTTAGCGCAATGGCATCTAGCCCAATGGGCAACAATAATCCCCCAGGTCCACCCCACATAGGGGCAGTCCCAACTATTCAGAATGAGTTTGGGATGGCCAACCTTCCCGGGCCTGGTCTCTGGGGCATTTTTTCAGCCAAGCGGGTATGATTGATCAACAATTAAACTTTTTGAGATGGGAGTTTCAAATATATTGGCAACAGTCCCCAAGGGAGGTACATGCCCATCAAGATTTGTCCCTGACAAAATTGAGGGGAGTTTGGAGTTGGCAGCCATACTACTTAATGGATTGATGCCATTGGCGATTTTTGACAAAGAATATATTGCTTGTCCAATTCCAACTCTGAGCTATGCGCCCAGCAGGCTTTGTCCCTGTAGATTTTGGAGAATGCTTTGGACTGACGACATTTTTCAATGATCAATGCCATTGTTAAGTGTTACTGAGGTTTCACTACTTAATTCTGCATCTAACAAATGTGAAAACCAATTGGGCCTCGTTACCAAGGTTATAAAACATTCTGATTTAGATTTCAAGGGCTCAGCACCATTGACTTTATAAAGTCCTTCCAGCTCATGAGTGATGACAGTAACTGATGATTTCTTTAAACTTTTCTCGATTTGTCAAACTAATTTGGCAGAGACAAGTGTGGGGATTGGGGAAGAATCTTCAGAGGGAGAGCTATTACCCAGTGCTTGTCTACCACATGGGTGAGGTCACCCTGTGTGAAGAGAGGTACAGATGCCCTCTTTGGATTCTTTTTACTAGGAAGTGGGTAAACTGACCAGTCCACGCAGAGGGGACGTTCCCCTGGACTTACAGACATGATGGGGAATGAGAACCCCCTAGTCGTGATGTACAATATGGTGGATTGGGACCCCTGGGCCAAGAGGACCTCTGGGACCTAGTGTTGACCCAGGAATCCCTGATGAATGCCTCCAAGCGTTAATCCGACAAAAAAACCTGATGTACAATTGGGACGCATCACCCAAGGAGTTCAACTCACTTGAGATGGAGTTTCCCTCTCCCCTGAAATTTCCCTCAACCTAAATCATCAACGCCTCAGGAACTTGGCAGCCCTACCTGCTTTGGTACGTGGGTGAAAGTAAAGAGCTCTTGTCACTGAGCAACTTCAACAAAAACTAAAAGATGACACTACTGTGGTAAAAAACAAAAAGTGGCAACTAAATTAACTCGTCACCACATAATCAGCACTTTGTGTCACTCATGAACAACTAGATTTAATAATTGATGATAATAACGATCTTTTAATTCAAGTGGATGAGCTTCATTCTCAAGTATATTACTGAGATACTGCTGATTTGTTTGGTGAAAACGCGGTCACAGTATTGGGTTATGTTGTTCAGCCTCCTACCTCCCAAATGGTACGTTTAAACCTTTATTAAAAGAAATATACATTCTCAGAGAGGGAAGCATCTTCGCTTTCTTATATTTCTATGAAAGCTCTATGGAGGAAGCGACCAATCATCAATGCTTAAACACCTGACAAACTGCCTTAGTCGCATGGCTCAAGTCATTATGGTCCCCCATCTAATGCATTACCATACTTAGACTGATGGCAAGACTGCCTTGCTTTGGGAATTTGGGAGCGCATTAACAATTAACAAAAAAAACAGACCTGCATGAGAATAAGCCTTAATCAGGGAGAAACTTATAATGTGTTCACTTTTAATTTTACCTTGAGGCTCGAAATGTTGGTTGCAGGAAAATAATCTTATGTCAGATCATGCTATCACCGCCTCGTTTTTGTCACTTAAAATATGCCTAGATTTCTAGTTTATCTAAAAGCAGTAAAATTTAACTTAACATTCTTCCTCTATATCAAAGAAGCTATTTTGGAAATTCATGCTGAACTAAATAATCCCTCTGGGCCAACTCATTTAGCAACTAAGATCTGGCCACAAGTATTAGCTGTTACCCCTAATGATTCTCCTACAACTGAATTATAAAGCACTCATTGCACTTGAACCAACCACATTGTAGAGTTTTTATCACGTCCTTCAACGTAAGCTGGTAAAAGATCATTCAATATAGGGCAAGAGGCTCCTTATGCTGACAGTAATCAAGTGCCTCAAGACCCTTGTTCTAGCTCTAGCTCTATTCCTAGCACTTTGGGATGTTTTGTGTTAGCTGCTCCTGCAGAAGTTGATGTACCTCTTTCATATCAAGGAACTAAAGCCCCAGCTTTCCTACTTTTATGTTAGTCAGTTACCCAAACAAATATTGGCAGTCAGCTCTTCTATGGAAAGCTATGCATTGGCAGATAAAACTTTTTAAATTCATTGAACAGCCCCAAGCTTGGCCGTGGTAGAATCCTCCACTTGATTCGCTACAAATCCTTAATGACAGTTTACTAGCTGTTAATACCCAGTTAAGATCTTAGATTGTTTGAGTAGAGGTAGCTGTACATAAGTTTAAAGTCCTGGTAATAATTGACACTGGTTCCCTGGCTAACGTTATTTCCTCCCAAATTATCCAAAATTTAAAATTAGCTCTGGACTTGATACAAAGCTATTTATGGGACGATGGTAATCAGTCAACTAAGGTGATAGGAACCTATTCTGCCTTACTCCTTCTTTTGAGAACTTTTAATTACTGCCCTTCCATTGCGTTAGAAAAATACATATGAGTTGATTATTGGGGTCCAACTGAGCAGGAATTTAAATGCATCATCAGACACAAAGAAAAACATCTGTCCCTACTAGGGTATTGGATCCCGTTATTATTCAAACTCTCCATCAATAGTAAAGGAGCCTAAAAAACGGAAATGCCTCCTCAGATACCCATCCTCTAGTTGCAAAGTTGAATACCAAGTCTAAAAGGAAAAAACGAAGTTATCCCCGGAGACTGTGGATGCCAAATATGGGATCCCTCTGTATGCCCCTCGTCTTATCACAATACCCTCTTGCTCACAAGTTATTGTGAATATGAGTATCAAATTCTCACCCCTCTTAATTAAATTTTGGAGCTGAATGGAACCCCAAACCTTTAAATCAAAGAAACGTTGACCGGCCCAGGGATTTTAGATCCTGCCTATGGGAAATATATCTCTATCCTATCAGGGAATTTAATATCATACCCTCCAAGTTCCCCAGCATGACCCTATCACTTATGTAAACTATGTCCCATTGAGAAAATTGCTGATGTGAGCTGTTTTGGCTTTTTACAGGATCTAGGAAGCGATCCCTTACCCACCATAGATCAGGTCAAAGCAGAATTGAAAAAATATCATACCCCAGATTAACGCCAGAATGTTGAAGACCCCCTCGAGGAGTATAACGATATTTTTCCTTGAGACCACATGACTATGGGAAAATTTCAGGGTAATTCATAAAATCAAGACTGAGGCTCACCCTCCATTCAAATCCAGGCATACCAAAAATCCAAAATGGAGGAAACTTAAGTGGCCTTAGAGTTACAGCAATTGTTGAAGGCTGGTTTACTAGTGTTTTCTAAAAGCCCATGGGCTTCCCCACTCTTATAATTTGGAAGAAGGATGGTGGCCACAAGTTTTCATGGATTATTGCCGCCTCAATTATATCACATGAAAGGACAGCTATCCATTTGCTGCATATAGATGATTCATTGCGTTTAATGCCAGGGTTCCACTATTTTTTGGCTATGGATCTCACCAGTGGGTACTGGAAAGTCAATTTTCCCCTGAAGGTCGTGAAAAAGTTCTTGCACCTCAAGTGAAGGATTGTTTGATCCCACTCAAATGCTGCAGGGTTTTGTAACGCCCCTGCCTTAAAACGCGTCATGGACGGACTTATGAGAAATTCAAAATGCTCATGTGTGCTAGTTTATCTCGAAGATATTACCTTTTTTTTGAGAACCTTTACCAAACATCTAGTCACCTCAGGCAAGCCTTTCAGTAAAAATGACATTTGTCATTAAAACTAAAGCCAGCAAAATGATCTTTCTTAGAAAGTGAAATTAATTTTTTGGGCATAAGCTAAGTAAAGTCAGAATATCCCCGATGGATGACAAGGTCTTGCCATTGGTAAGTTGTCCCCCCTAAATCCCTACAGATGTACATGTTTTCAAAGGGATGGTAGGATACTATTGACAGTTTCTTCCCCTCTTTGCAGACTCCTCCAAGCCTCTAATGTATTTACTAAAGAGTGGGATACCCTTTTAGTGGAAAGAAAACAGCAGACCTTTGACCTGCTACATGACTTCTCTCCCACTCACCAGTATTTATTCATCCAGTTTTAATAAACCTTTCTCCTCCTCACCAATGCTAGCAATATAGCCATTGGAGATATACTATTTCAACATGAGAAAAACTTAGTTGACCATCCTATCACCTACTATAGCAAGACCTTATCCAGATTCAAATGCAACTATAGCATTACGAAATGCAAATGCTTGGCGGTCCTACTGGCTATTAAAACTTCTGACTTTACTTATATGGGAAACATTTCACCATAATTGATAACTATGCTTCCTTGCGATGGCTACAGCAAGTGAATGACCTCAGCAGTAGATTATCCCGATGGACGTTAAAACTTCAAAACTATGACTTTTCCATTATCCATTGACCAGGGCCCATACACCAAAATGTGGAATGCATATCCCAGCTTCCCATATTAACTTTATCCAACCCTGCAGAGGATTGAATCTACGAACTCCTTACACAATTGAATTTATGGAAGGACTAACCCCAACCCTTCCAAAAGGTTTAACGAAAAATCAGCTAATCTTTAAGTCAATAACGACCAATTATACAAACTTGTGTCCAAAATGTGGGTGCCCTATGTATGACCTTTGGCTTGAATGGAAGTCATATTCGAGGAACATTGGCAAGTGGCCATGGGGAATTTGGATAACCAACCAGAGGCTTAAGATTCAGCTTTACTGGGAAGGAATTCTTGTTCATTCTAGGATGTATTAGAGCCTTGCCTGATATGCAAAAATCAAGCTGGACCTAATCCAAAAGCAACATCCAGTGGTTCCAGCCTGTGAACCCTTCTATACTATTAGCCTTGAAGTTGTGAGACCTCTCCCTCGAGCCTCTAATGGTCATATTTTCCTCCTTCTACCGTAACCATTTAACTAAGTGTATTAAAGCAGTATCTCTACCCCTAGCTACGGCAAAGTCTACTGTCACATTTTTGTATAATCATATTATCGCCCAACATTGGGGCCTAACGTCATTTTTTCCTATAATGGAAAAAACTTCCAATTGACGCTGTGAAAGATTAAGCCAAATTGATTAAAACCACACAAATATTCTCCACCTCCTACCATCCTGAAAAAACTGGAATGGTAGAGCTGGCAAATGGTACTCTAACTGCAACCCTCCAGAAAATGGCCATGACTGGTAACCTTCAATGGTCCCAATATTTACCTAGTACAATTTGTCATATAGGATCAGCTATCATCAAATAACTAAAATGTCGCCCTTTCAAGCGTTGTATGGAAGAAATTACAGCTGCCTTCTAAAGTGCAGGCATTGCTTGACCAAGCCTCCCCCAAATCCTTATAGTCATTATGTGAAGTATTACCAATGTAATTATCAAACTTTAGGCCCTGGCTTCCAAGAACTTATCTGCTACAACTAGTAGAAAAACTAATCATTTAAAGATAAGCATGATCCAATGCACACTTTCCAAATGGGTGACCTAGTCCTTTTATACCATTATCAGCCTGGAGGAAGTGACAACAAATTGGCCACCTGCTATATGGGGCCTTACAAAGTCATTTATAAATGGTAAAATGAAAATCAATTGTAGAGATCATTCAGGGTATCCTAGTAAACCGCATAGATAGTTGCTTTCTACGTCCATTTCCCCCTACGCCAAGATCTAGAAGGGGGTGTTGTTGGGATTCCTACCCAAATTAGGGATATTTTTGTTGGCCAAAGGGAATCTTTCCTGATCTGACCAAATAGCCTAAACATTATTGAAGATAAACCCTTTAAAAAATTTCAAGGGCTCTTGAAGCAGGGATTAATTACAACTTAAGTAAGCAACTATTGATCCCTTGGAGCTTCCTAACCTTGGGGTAAAACCTGATCCATGCGGCAAGCAAATCCTACTTAACTAAAATGACTAGCCTGCCACAGAATCCCAAATTTTTGATAATTATAGATATTAGCTTGGACTGCTTGGATATCACTGAAAAACCTCCCTTTTCTCTCAGATATTGCAAGTTCTAAGCAAATAAAGATTACTCTTTTCTTTGCCATTTTAAGTCAAATTGCATATCTCTATTAACTTAGTGACAAACATATATTTAAAGAAACTATTCAAGACATGGTATCTTGTCAGGATTTCCCCTATTAAGGGTGAAGCCTCAACTTTGAGTTAATTATTTAGCTATATTAAATACCAATAAACTTTAATATTATGGACCATCTAGTACTAAAAAAAAACTTTAATATTATATGGTATACTATTAGACCTATATTATTTTAGGTCTGAAATTATTATATAAGGCTACAAGCGATTCCCATCAATTACACTGGACTTGTTAACTAACAAATCAGATACAATCTGTATTACTCTCCAAGTGACACTGTTGGGATTAAGCAAGCATGATGCAAGACTTGAATTATTACTGACTATATTGGTTTATCTGATTTTAAATATATATATTAACCATGATATCTTATTTAACCTCATCTATTATACTTCCCCTAGTACTATAAACTAGTACTAAATATTCACATAATAATGTAACTTTCCTTGCAATATTATCTACTTTTTAATATTCAATTGGTATATTTATATTTTGGATTTCAGTGAAAAATCTAATAATTATCATATTAAGCCCATGGCAACTTCTGAAAAATCGCCAACTGGTCAAGTTCCATTAATAGGGGATTTATTTAGCCTATGAACCTCTAATAAAGGTTAAGTCCTATATTATTTTATATTAGATTTAAGTGCAAAATCTAAGACTTCCCACAACTTTAAGCGAGCTTCAAAGGACCCAACCCAATTTATTATCAGATTCAATGAAAATTATGACATATCTGAATAAAAACTTTTTAACCAAGAAAAGAAAAAAAGGTAATTTCCAACACCCAGGAGCTTTAGGTCCCCTGGTCTCAAAAATTATGGGATACGTGGTATCATCTCCCATGGTCCTGACACAATTACTAACTTATATTATAGGCAAAGGTTGCTGAAGATAAATAAGTTTCTTAACTGGAAGGTTTTCTGGCTACACGCTCCTTTAGAGAACTTGATATAGTGTCATTTATATTTTTGACCATTCCATTTGTTTCTGTACAGTAAATAATAAACAACACTCTTCAAATTCTCATCAACCTATTTAATTTGGTTTTATGTGCATATTAGAGTTGCTTCCATATTTTCTAAAAAAACTTAAGTGCAACTATGCTAATGTATCAACTGCTCCATATGATTTTGGCAGTGCTTTAAGTATATACTTTGGCTAGAGCGTGCATCTCTACCCAAAATGTCATGTGATAGATAATTAGAATAGTAAATCAGCTTTTTTCAGTCTAATGGTTAATATCCTTATACATTAAACTACAATGTGTCAAGCAGACCCAAGCTTCATGAACTGGAAAGTGGTGTCTTTCTTATAAGGCTTATGTACCTGGCAGATTGCACAATAAGTAGAGTCTCCATGACATCAAAGTTATTATTTTCCAAATTGTATTCTATTTATACATTTCTAAGCTTTTAATAGGTCTCTATTTCCAGTTAAGCTATGAGATGAGGTAATAATCTTGGTTTGTTGAGAAGGGTTTAGAAAACATTAGGTTTTTTCTCTATCAATTTTTTACAGTTGACTTTGACCGTTTTTGTGTTTTCTAAAGCCTTGTTCAATGCTTGCTTAATTTATTTTTGTTTTCTTATATAACTCCTTTAATCATCTTTTCATTTAGATATTCTGCTTACTTATGTAGAATCAGAACTGTTGCTATTGCAATAGATTATTTTGTATTTTGATGTATAGTAACAGTAAAATGTAAAATATTAAAATTATACGCTTGCAATTTTGAGGCCCACAGGGCTAATATCACTTCTTGGTCTTTTTAATTGAGCAGACATTTTTGTGAATAGTGGTCTGTTATCACCCGGTTTTTACTTCATGATAAAATATATAATTATAACAGGCATACATTTCCACAAGACATATGCGCTCTGGTTTGATGTAATTTTGCTCCTTTTTTCTCAGAGTTTGGCTCACATAAGCTACAGGGTGTTCATCACTAAATTCAGCCACCCCGCTTAATATGGCGCCAATTGCCATTAAAGATTTATATGTCTTTTTAAATAAAGGGGAAACCAAAATTGGATATTGTAATATTGTTCAGTCAGTAGATACATTCTAAGTGCATTAAACGAGTTCTGTGCTTTTTAACTACACTCACAGCCTCTTTTTTAATCCTTCAGTAGTTGTAAGAGTGACTCAGCGTTGGAATCAAAGTCCTTGATATTTCAAAAGTGCCCAAAGCTTACTAAAACAACTAAATATATGGGCTTTAATTTTGGTATGGCTCAATGGCCTAAATTTAGGTCTTTGTGGAAGTAATCCATTGGCGTCTACGATTGAACTTAAGTAAACAATCTTTTCTTTGAAAAAGTAGAATTTTTGAGGCTTGTTCTCTTGATTGAATACTGACAATCTCTTAAACCCTCTTCAATGTGTCTAAGGCGATCTACTAATAGTTAACTAAAGGCAATGATATTGAGGTAAATGAGAATGCGTGGTAATATCAGGTCACATAACATGGCATGTTCTGCCCAATAAATATAGAAGTGCATTTAAAAGACCTTTTGACATTTGCTTCCGCTGAAGTAGTCATTAGCTTATAATGAATGTACGTTTTTCTTGATCCTTAGATAGATCAATTTGCCAATATCCTGATATAAGATCCATTGCTGAAAAGAATTGAGCCCATCCTAGGCGATTTAGAGCATCATCTAGTTTGACAATGGGTATGAGTCTTTTTTGGTATTTTATTTAGTCATCTAATCTATACTAACTCGATTGGATCTAATTTCTTAAACACAATCAATACTGGACTTTTTCAAGGACTCGAAAATGGGATCAGCTATCCATGTTTGACTGCTCTGCCAATTTTATTGGCAACCGTAGCCTCATTTTCTAATTATTGACTGATGGGCCTATACAAAACATCATTTGATCTCTTAAGTCACCATAATGAACTATCACTTTGGCACATATAATGCATAAGCATCTTGTATAAACACCTCAAAATGTTTCTAAAATAAATTAATGAATTTTTATGTTCTTCTGGTATCCTGTAACTCTTTTCTCTGTCAAATACAGCAAAAAATTGGTTTATTATTTGGGTAATTTGGTAATCCCACTTCATTTAACTGACCAAAGTCATGGAAAGGTATAAACTTTTTAGTCAAATTTTAAGTAATCATATGCTATACTTGATTTTTTTATATATTGGCTTATCCAATAAATTAGCAACCACACCAAATTTTATCATGACCATAGAAATTTCCCAGGCGTGACATAAGGTTAAGTTATAGACTTTTTGCCATAGTGCATGGACTTCTGAGTACAGATGTTAAGGTATTTCAAAATGTATAGCAGTTTGAACGATGCCATTGCTCTTTAGAATTTGCATTATCTGACTTAATGCTATTAAAGGAATTACTCAGAACTCCTTAATATGATCAATTTGTTTTTTAGAGAGTTGACCCTTTGACACAACTGATTGGAATAACTTTGTATGAATATATTAAAAAGATATAAATATTTCTCTGGATATGGGGTGTTTCTCCGTTTCAATTATAAAAAACGGCAAAGTTTGCTCTAGAATTTTATGAGCACTTTTAAAGATCACATTGAACCCTAACTGTCAATGAAGGTAGTGGCAATTTAAATGTTAAAATTCTGATTTGATAAAAAATTGCTGGTGACATAAAATAAGTAAATAAACGTAAAGCTAAGGCATTATACACCCCTTTTTGTGTTAAGTTTTGTAGACCGCAAATCCAAAGCCTTTTTTATGGCTCAGGTTTTATTTGAGTCTTAATTTTTCACTAATTTTATGGAGACCAAAATAATTGGAGCTTTGCTGTCAATGATTGTTTAAACATTCGCTTGATTTACCAGAATATCAGTATATGTACAATTGGAATTTTGGGATATATTATATTTATAAGATAGTGGCATCATTTTACAAATCAAGTGATTCTAAAAGTTGCTCAGTTAAATTTGGGAATTTCTCCCTAATAGTAATCATTGAGATTGATATATGTACATTATCTAATGAGTGATTGTGCTTCTACATATTTGTCTGCTTGTCCTGGATCTGCTTTTTATAAGGGAAGATACTTGTCAGGAAGTTTATGTGACTGGACAATATGCCACCCATAAGTTGGATTGGAGGGGGAATCAAGAAGAGTCTTGTGATTTACAGAAAAGGGTATACAAATTATAATTGATCAAAATGATGACCATTCAGCAAATTGAGGAGAATTATGCCGAGATTAGATATGAACAAGAGTTTCTAGAAAAGGGAAGGTGAATAGAAGACTGCCAAGCCAAGGATGCATCCATTTTAGGGAACTGAGATATAAAGAGTCACACAGAGGATTGAAAGGGGGTCTTTCTGAGGTGATTAAGTGATTGCAGATAAGTCTGCGATTTATATTAAATAAAAGTCAAAACCAGGGGCGATAGCTCCATAATATTTTATCAAGTTTTTATTAGTAAGTCAGCGATTTTCATATCATCTGATTTGGTTGCTCAGTGGCTAATACCCTGTGCAAACTTACTTGGCAGCATCAAGCCTATATGCCAAGAATTAACAGTGGTACTCACAACAGGGGGCCACTGCTCAACTGTAGTTTTTCAACTATAGGATATGATGGGCCCTCATTCGTTCTGACATAATTTGATTGGATTCCATGTGTATATGCTGAAGAAGCATGGGAGGCACCTAACAACAAACTGACATTATTTACTGTGACCAAACTGGGAGATGATGAAGCTATGATCAATCTGCAATTAAAAAATTGCCCTGAGCTGATGACCAACCAACAAGGATGCTCCACAAATGTGACTCCTCAGCAACTGTGAGATATTATAGAGTGGCTGTTGCATGGATATCGCCTATATGAAGATAAGGCTGGGGAAAACGCCCTGAGTTTATTCTATAAATAATGTGACCAAGAAAATTGCTATGCCCTGTACATGTCTTATTTGAACACAAATACAGCAGGGTTGGCTCACCACCTTGGTACCCGCGGAATTGAGAAATAACTATTCGCTTTTGTGCAACCATTGATTAGCTAGTTACTGCATGTGCAGGCTCGCCACAATATTGAAATTAGAAATGTATTATAGTTTGCTCAAGCACAGCAGCATGATACTCGCCTCCTGCCCAACCACCTCGATTGTTCATTTTCAGAGGTACAAGGGGCGCTGGTACAGATGGACCATTGCATTGGGGATGTCTGCCATCGATTAGACCTTTTGGTACCACAGTTAAATCTAGAATTGCCCCAAATAATAAGAAACTTCTGTATCAGCATGGTCTATTGGCGGAGTGGATTCAGGACATAACAACATTGGGGAATAATACCAAGCGCTTTATGATGGAGCTAGCCAAATGGGCGGAAGCTCTCAAAGCCATGATTGCCCAACTTAAGGAAAAAATGTTTTGATGGAACAGCAAATGGTCACCAAGTCAGCTTTTTATCAGCTGAATTAACCCAGCTTCATATCAAATGGAGTACCAAGCAAATGGAAAATAATGCGCTTATCCTTTTGTCAAAATCTCCCAGATATCTCCAGTTTATTCTTCAGGTTACACAACTGGAAGTTGCTAGTTTGGCTGAATGCCAATGAGCCTTCCCTCTTCTGATTGGTGAGACAAGAGAGTATGCGGACATGCAAGGGCGCCTTGATAACCTTCAATGGGCCAATAAGGAATTGGTACAGGAACAAGCCTCCCTCATTAACCAAATAAATGATGCCAATCAACAAGCTAATTACGCTAGCCAGCAGAAAACCCACCTGCAAAACATGATTGAAGAGGTCCTCTCATGATTACAAGCCGTGAAACAGAAACTTAACATTGAGAGGGAATTCCACCGGTAGTTGCAACAGCAGTATGAAATGCTGCAACAGGAATTTCTGGATAGACTGTGTAAATACTATTTGGTTGAAGTGGAACAGTTGATCAATGAACATTTTGCGGATTACACCAGAGCCAGGGGAAGTGGGGCAGTTAGTGGTGATTTGGGGAAAGAATGCTATGGATCAGCAAACAAATTTCCCTCAGCTGTTATGGTGGTCCCCCCACGTGACACCACTTCTTCCAAGTCCTTTTCAATGTATCTGAGTCTGTCTAGCTGGCTGTATGATAACGCACAAAGGGATGGTTCCCATAGTCGCTCTGAAAACAATTCGCCTGCTCCTTGTGGCAGGAACCTGGAGCAAGGTGAAGTCCTTCAAATCAAAAAATTTAACTAATTTCATTCATGATAGGATTCTACACGGTTACTTTTAGCACTTTGAATTTGCTGTGGAAGGTGCTACTGTCGATGAAAAGTGAGACTGTTGCTATCTGCTCTAGATGTGGAAAGCGCTGATCAAGTTACCTGCTATCTTCAAAATAGCTCGGTATCCTATAAAGATATTAAGGCGATTGTTCTCCAGCTGTTCAGGGATGCTAACAAGATGGCCAACTGAGAGCTGACTTTATGATTATAAAGTTTCACTGAAATAAGACCCCGTTAGAATTTTCTGAGCGTTCTTTGGCAAAAGCACATGTCCTACTTGGAGCTAACATTTTATCCACTGAGGATGTTAGTATAACAATGACGGCGGCTGTCAAACCACATTGGGAACTATATAACACTATGTCTCATGTGTTGGATGGAGATGCAAGACTTATTGAATTTTGAACACCTTACGTCAACTCTCCACCACAATCAGCGCCCCCAACGTAGCATGAAAAACCTCTGTTGTCTCCACACCAAATTCTTTAGGATATGGGCCGCAGAAACTGGGTTATCAGCTGCTTGAACATATTCGTCCCTCATCTGAGTCAGTGGACCCCTTTCAGCCCATGTACGCTTTTCCAGTTCGTCCACAACCTTTGAACCATACCGGCAACTTCTGAAATGGTTCTTCCGCCCAAGCTATATATGTGAACCTTTTATGAACACTT
This sequence comes from Massospora cicadina, assembly GCA_022478985.1. Classification (NCBI taxonomy): domain Eukaryota; kingdom Fungi; phylum Entomophthoromycota; class Entomophthoromycetes; order Entomophthorales; family Entomophthoraceae; genus Massospora; species Massospora cicadina. The sequence continues at coordinate 88,542 of JAKSZP010009354.1, read as the reverse complement.
GCTTCTAGTGCGGATGAAGAGGGCATTATGCGGGTAATTGCCTAGCAAACCACAAGTGTATGCATTTCAACTGAGAAATTTGAGCAGGGAAAAGATTGTTTGAAGTAGAGATGGGATTCTCTACCTCCGCTAAGTTCAATTCACTTGTCCCTAGCAATTCCTAAAAGTCTTTTTGGGTAGAATTCAAACCTCAATCAGATGATTTGTTATACCAGCAGCTTCCTTCAGATACTTCTGCTTTTGCCCCTGAGAGTAAAAGTTCACCTCAGAGCCCAAAGTTCCGCCAGGACGTGTAAGAGCCATATGTGTGGCAGATCTTGGAACAGACCAGCACCAGCAATGTGGAACCCTTAACGAACGTTGCCTCTTTAGTAGGGTTAGTGTAACCATTCCAGTGGAAAAAATTGCTAGTGAGTATCCTCAGGTCGCCAAGGACATTTCCTCCTTTTTGAGTAACATAAAGCCCTTGGACATACATGTAATAAACGCTGATGGTTCTTCTTACTCAGAATGTACTTACTGCGACATTTTCGTTCAAAACACAAAAATCCGCGCTATCATAGACATGGGAGCACCTGTAAACATAGTCTCTACTCGGTTGGTGGCTAAAACTTCTGTTGAAACCAAATGTGAGCCATTGAGTAGTATATGGGACCACAGAAATACATAGCACTGTGTCTGAAGGAGTATATAGCGCGTTGCTTTTATGATTTGGGTCAGTCCAGGCGTCTGCTCCGCAGTGGTTTAGCCAGATAATAACTACAACATGTTAATTGGCACAACTTTTATGAGGAAATTTGGTGGTGTGATAAATATGGCGGAGGAAACTCTTACAATTTTAGGCCAACAGATCCCCATACTTTACCTCTTGTGGAATCCCAAAGGATCTGTTCCGCTCTAGTCAAATCAATCTAGCATACAGTGATGGAGTGATTCCTGTTCATTATTGACAACTGAGTCGGTGAACCAGGACCCTCCCCAACCAAATATAAGTACAAAGGTATCCCGCTTTGGGCAACGAGCACTTTGAGCCTACCATCTGGATACCAGTGCATAGTAGGGACTGGGCATGAAATCGATGTCCCTAAAGGACTTTATGGAGAAATTATGGCGCCTCGCCAGCACTCACAGCTTGAACCACATGTAGCTCCAGGGTTACTGCTACCTGGGAATGGGGAGGTGAAAGTGCTGCTAGCAAACTTACAGAAGAAGGTAATAACAATCTGGTGGCACCAAGTGGTGGCAACCTACACTTTGTCCCTATCTTGGAAGTTCGCCATATTCATGATTTCAGCTCATGGGAGGATTTCAGACTACCGGCAATCTCATCATTTGGCGTGCTTACCATGGTTTTGCAGTAAGCACTCACAGAATTATTGGCAGAACAGCAAGATAAGGCTATGGCATTATGTGAAAAGTTTTGGGATAATTTTGCACATGACAATCATGATTTGGGGTGCGCTCAAGGGGTGGTACATTGGATAGATATGGGGGATCACCCACTTATTCAATTGTGACCTATTAGACGTTCAAAATGGTGGAAGAGGTTGTCTCCAACAATGTGGATAAACCTATTGTAAAAGGAATTCTAGAGCCATCAAACAGACTATGGGCATCATCTAGGCTCATTGTAAAGAAAAAGGATGGCTCAAATTGAGTTGTTATTGACTATTGTAAACTCAATAATGTAATGAAGTAGGATTCATACCCTATTCCACGGATTGATGACATGTTAGACCGATTGGGTGGGGCAAATTATTTTCCGCCATGGATCTGATCTCAGGGTACTGGTAGATTAAATTGCCATTAGCGGAATGGGAGAAATGTGCAATCATCACTCAGAGAGGGTTGTTCCAGCTGACTTGCATTCCACAAGGGTTGTGTAACGTCCCAGCTACATTCCAGCATGCCATAGATATTATTTTAGGTGATTTAAAGCTGTCCTGTATCCTAGTTTATCTTGACGACATTAATGTGTTCTTGCAGATGTTTGCAGAGCACCTTTCCCAATTTGAACAAGTGTTTTAGCGCCTCGCTGCCACCAATATTAAAATTAAGCCTCAGAAGTGCCATTTCTTTAAAGAACAATTGGAATACCTCGGGTTTTTCATGGATTCAATGGGCTTAAACAGCAGCCAGCTAAAGTAGAAGCGATAAGCAAGATGACTCGCCCAGGTAATAAGCGGGACATTCAGGTGTTTTGGGGATGGTCAGGTATTACTGACGGTTTATTCCCAATTTCAGTTGCATTGGGGCCCCACTTTTCAAGTTTCTAAAGAAAAATGCTTCCTTTGATTGGACAGAATGATGCCATAACGCATTCAATGTGTTACAAGTTATGTTAGTAAGCGCACCCAATTTGCAATATCCCAACTTTGACAAACATTTAATAGTAAAAATGGATGCATCCCTCGCCGCTATAGGGGCAGTATTATCCCAGAAGGATGATGACTTCATGGAGCATCCTGTTAATTCTGTAGTCAAAGCTTGAATTGTCATGAACGAAACAACACTGTGACCTAGTGGGAGTATTTAGAGGTGATCTATGCTTACAAACAGTTTTGGGTATATTTGCATATGGTAAGAACTCAAGTAGTGACAGATCATGCTTTCTTGCACTGGCTATGGAATCTGCATGAACCGGAAGGACGGCTTGCACATTGGGCTCAGAAGCTTCAATCATATTATTTCAAGATTTTACATTGCCTGGGAGCAAAGCATCAAAACGTGGATTGTCTTTCTTGGCTGCCAACGGTTGCAATCACAGCGGATTTAGCTGACATAATGTATGAGAAGATGGTGGCGAACAAATATCAGGATGAGCTGCCACAAGTGATCAAGGTATTAGATGGGCTCAAAAAAGACAATTTTCTATGCGAGGGGGAACTATGCAAGTTGATCAAAGACTCAAAGCTGAGTTTCCCTAAACCTTTGGCTAGACCCTCAATTATTATGGATGCTCATCAGGCTGTAGGACATGAAGGATTGCGAAAACGCTGGAGTTTTTGTGACCCCAATACTGCTGGGAGAGAATGCATTACAACATATTGGAAACGGTTATTTGTTGCCATCAGTGTCAAGTGGAAAGGCCTTTCCACAAGAAAACCATATACCAGCTACTTAAACCCCAGTTCGCCTGGCACACCATTTTCCATTGATGAGTGGGACCTCTGCTGACTTGTACCAATCAATTCAAATATATAATCATTGCCATCAATCATTTGACCTGAAAGGTGGAGGCCAGGGCTATTAGTGACTTTGGCGCGGTCACCACTGCCACTTTATTATGGAGTGTGTTATACAGCGACACGGCTGCCCACAGTTCATCCTGACTGATAATGAAACCAACTTCACTTCGCATATCCTACCAAAGTTGAATGAGTTGATGCGATTTTGTTGGGTTTTGACCACCCCATATCATCTGGAATCAAATTGGATAGTGGAGCAGGTCAACAGAACCCTAGTGAACATACTCTGCAATTTGGTAAAGGATTGGCCCTCGGCATGGAGTGCCCTTCTACCTACCACTGTGTTCACGTATAGTATCAACTATCATTTGTCCACTGTTAAGAGCCTGTTTCAACTGCTGTATGGTCAACATCTGGCTTTACCCGCCTTGCTTTATTCATGTATAGAGGACACTGGTGGTGTGGATCCCCAGCGATATTTGAAGACTCTTATGAAAACATTGATCAAGCTGCAAATGGAAGTCTAACCACCAGTTTGTCCAAGAAGATTCGCGATCAGGCAGCCAATTAGAAGAGATGGAGTGGACTTCCACTGTTCGCTGTGGGGGACCATGTTTTATTCCATGACCAGCACGGATTTGGGCTGAAAAACAAACTCTGCAACATCTGGGATGGACCATTTTAGAATATTAAGAAGACCAGCATGGATGTCTACACTATCAAGGAACCCGCGTGGGGGTCAGATTATCAACTGAGTTCATGCGAAGTTCCTATGAGCATATAAGCATTAGAAGATATAATCCAGTCAAAGGGGGGGTAATGTCAGGAAGTTAATATGACTGGACAATATGCTACCTATAAGGCGGATCAGAGGGGGAAACAAGACATGTCTTAAGATTTACAGAAAAGGGTATACAAATCATTTTGATCAAAAAAATGACCATTAGGCGAATAGAGGGGAATTATGCTGAGATTTGTTATGAACAAGAGTTTCTAGAAAAGGGATGATGAATAGAGAAACTACCAAGCTGAGGATGCATCCAGCTTGGGGAACCGAGATATAAAGAGCACATGGAGGATTGAAAGGGGGTCTTTCTAAGGTTATTAAGTGATTGCAGATCAGTCTGCGATTTATTTATATGAAATTCAAGACCAGGGGAGATAGCTCCATATATAGTATATCAAGTTTTTATTAGCAAGTCAGTGATCTTCATATCGTCTGATTTGGTTGCTCAGTGGCTAATACCCTGTGCAAACTGACTCAGTGGCATCAAGCTTATACGCTGAGAATTTACAATAATTCCTCAATTATTTTATGGGTTCAATTGCTTTTCTTTTGAAAAAATACTAACTTTAGTCTAGTATTTAATAATTGATATATTGAGTGGTTGGGTCATCAACCACAAATCAAGCATGGTACAGTTATCCATTCAGTTGTTCTGCTAGGTCAAGGAAAATTAAACACAAGCGGAAATAGATTGTTCCTTGTCTAATCTGCATGTTCTTTTCCCGCATAGCCACTTGATCTCATATATACCCATAAGTCATTGCTTTTTTTAGATTAGCAAACTTAAAACAGGGCCATCTCTTTTGCACTTCTAACTGGTAGGATGAGCTTTTGCGTCAAAAAATTTTTCATTTTTATTTATTTGGATTAGTAAATGAACCTGTAGTACTTACTTCCCTGTTGTTATTATTAGCAACCTTTTCCCACATATTTGCATTACCCATATCTTATTTTAGTAGCTTCTTTTCAGGGTACATAATGGTTTCCACAAATTTGTAAGATTTTGACCATCAGTGCTGTTCTTATATTTAAAACCAAGGCTAAAATAATAGTCTGATGAAAGAATCTTATAAGACAAAGCACCATTATTATTGAAATTAGTGCATCAAAAATGACTTAGCATTCCTGCCCAGTGAACTTTGGGCCATAGAAAACTATTGGCAAAGGAAACTACTGTTTCATCGCAGTTAAAGTAGATCCCCATGAGTTTTTTCCATTTTGCATTTAAATCTGGTCTGACAAATTAGCTATTGATGGCGTCCTTAGCCTCATAGTAAGTACATTCTTTAGCTGCTAATCTAAGCAGGAAAAGGTTTTAACTCTCTGTATCCATACAATTGATTATAGTAATAGCCTTCTGAAGGTCGCTACATCCTATCATGGGCATTAAAAGTTAAAAAATTCTGGGACATTATGCTTTTGAAATTCCAGAAGCTTTGTCATTTTTGAAGCTCTAAATTTTTAAGAGATTGTTGACATTATTTTATTTAACCAAGGCAAGCCAACCAGGGCATGGACATTACCAAATCTCAAAGAGCTAAAAAATGAATGAACAGACCTACTTTAACATAATAATTAACTACCCAAAAAGATCAGATGAAACACAATCAAATGGATTTATAACCATCCAGGTGGGAAGCAACAAGTCACTCATCCCACCATGCCAGAAGAGGAAGGGGGCTTGGGTGGCTTATTTTCAGTATTGGATTACATATTAAAGGCAAATGTGTGGGCCAAGGCAGAGAGCAATGGTATGGGGTGATCAGCGACATTAAGAGCGAGTTGGCTGATGGTCAGCTGGTAATCAAAATTACTTGCATCAAAAATTGCACCTAGGTATTTGGAAAAGCAGTCTTCTACATGAAGGCGGATGGAAGAGGGCTGTGATAATAAGGCTGCGGTGGCGTGGGTGGTTGTTGTCTTGACCTGTGAAGCAATGAAACTTTTCTTAATGGCAGCATTTGCTTGTTCAAAGAGGTTTAGGATGTTACATCTGCCCTGCATGGCTATAGTTGGAGCGATAATTTGATGAGGGAGCACCTTGGCAATTATCGCTACTGATGAGTTAGTTAACTCATGGATGTCAAAGTTATCTGGGATTTTAGCTGAAGCAAAAGTGAGCTGGTGATAAGAGTGGAACACAGCGGCATTTGTTGGGGGCATAAAAACGCCAAGGGATCTGAATGGGGTGTTGTACCTGTATAAATTTTTCAATTTGGGTATTTTGATCTTCAATTACATTTTCCATTTCATCAATTTCATCCAATGAAGTCCATAGATTCAACTTTGTATTGGAAATTGGGGTAGATGATTTTATGGTCTGTGGCTGTCAATTGAGGAATATCGTGGGATCATACTGTTATCCAAGCTATCTCTTGATTGGTTGAAGTGCATGTGGCACTGGACTAAAAGGGGCCTAATTGGCAGCTGCGAGCGCTGCATCAGCTGCAGGTTTTGGGGGATTGGGGGAAGGATTGTGCCCCATACTGGAAAGCCAGTGGGGTGTGTGGCATATTGGGGGCCAGATGGAGGCAACACAGGTCTAGCAGATGCAGAACTATAGGTGCATTTACGCTTTGTGCGATCCAACTCAAAGCAGTATGGACAAACAGTCTGCCCGCCCTTAACATGGGCCTAGAATGGGTGGCCAGGGGCAGAAAGAAATATGGCATGGGGGGAATTGACCAAGCAATTTTATCGTACTTCAGGCTAATCGTGGTGAATGCCTGAGGCCCAGCAAGAAGAGTGGCCCCATTGGGGATCACAAACTGAAGGATGGGGTTGGATCTGTACGTAGCCAAGCCTTCCAACAGCTCCTGATGGAGCACTGGAGGGGGAAGGTGAGTGGCCAACCCCACAAACTGAACCACCATAGTGGTGTCAGTGGGGAGCTGTGTGCGCATTGTAGGGATAGGGGTGCCCTCAAAAACTAGGGGAATGGTGGCCGCAGAGGTGGCATCAGCCTTACAAGTAAAGCCTATATCAAAATAATCATTATAGGGGCGGAAATCTATAAACCCATCTGGCATCATCACCGCCTGAGAAAAGTTGATAATGGCTTTTTCTGTGTATGGGAATAATTTCCCATATTTGATCCAAAGACTGAAACGCAGCTGGGATTGGGGGAGAATTAGTGGGCTGCGAGGCACTGCCTGGGCATGTGCCAGATGGATGGTGAGATCCTTGGGTGGAATGAACTGATCTGATGTATTATTGGACTTGATGAGCAAGTCCAAAGCGTTTTCCCACCGGGTGGAAACACTGGGTGGGGTTTTGCTGCTGCCCCACATGTGAGCAGCTGGTGGGGAATCTGAGGTCATTGGGGAGCAAACAGGGGAGGTCAGCGTAGGCTAATTAGGCTCTTTATTACTTTCTTTAATTAAAATCGCTCAAAAATTACTACAAGCAGAAATAAAATATCTGGGATTGTTAGCATTATTTTCCGTGTAATCAAAGAAATATATGGTGGTGAGTGGCGTCATTATGGAAAGATGGTATATATTCTGGCACATTTTTCATGCTTTCAGGAGTGATTTTATATTGCTACCATTATCAGATTAAAGCTACTAAAAAGTTCAGTTAACCCTACATTTTTTTCTTAAGTCAACATACATTTAACTCCAACTTAGATATATAGTCTGCCATTTTTTCTACCATTTCTTATGACTCAGTTTCAATGGCCCCAATTTCTAAATTTTATGGCACATTTTTATAACTCCTAAGTTAGTTGTTGAAATTTCTTAGCAAACTTTATAGACGATTCTATTAAAAATGTAACTTGATCTAGAACATCCTTAATTTCAAAAAACCTGTTTTGTAATATTTACTTCTTCTGAATTAACTTTTCAGACAATAATTCTGCTTGATTAATTGAATCTGAATGCAATATCTGGTGATCAAATTATTTGTGACTCAGCCCAAACAGCTTAAATTTCCATCTTACTCTGTGCTTAAGGCACATGTTAGAATTTGCAATCTATAAAGAGTCTCTTGCTCCTCTCTGTGCTGATTTAAAACGTATATACTTTTAATTTTGTGCAGGAGTCAGTGGGGAGGAAGCTATTCATATGAAATAAATTGCTGGTATTACCTTCAGCTTTTTGACAATACAAGTACATGTCATGTCTCCATTTTGGCGTATAGCCAATTTGTTCCAATATTTCCTTAAACTATCAATTAATTTAGTGTTTAATCCGGTTATCAATCCTTGTTTTTGATTGTTGGCTTGTAAAAAACTTTGTTAAGTTGACTCAAGACCACATAAATTTTATAAAAGCTGACATCAGATTGGGTAACTAAATTACTGTAACTAATGCTTTTTTAAAGTATACAAAACTATTTTAGCAATTGATACCTTCTGTATGGCTTGAACTAGTCGCATATTTCTGGCTGTTAACTTTACATATTGGACAATATAGTCCTAAGCAGTCCTGAATTATGTAAGAACCCTGTAAAGTAAAAGGTGATGGTGTAATCGATATGTTTGATTTGCTTTTGTTTTTCATCACGATTCTTTAGTTAAGAAAAAGCCATGGGTTTTAGGCAATAGTGTCAGTGACAAGCAACTTGAACTCTTCTTTCATTTGTTCTCTCACATCATCAACTTTCCATTAATTCTCACCAACAGCCTCTCATAAATTGTAGTTGTGTTTCCTTCACTATGATATACTCCAGGATCCCTATACTGGATCTTTGCACCCTTTTCCATTAAATTGGCCATTAATCTCTCTTCTGGATCATTCTCCAATCATTCTGTTATATCACATGCTTCAAAAATTAGATCATACGCCCCTTTTAGTGTGCGCCACTTTATGTAAGCAGAAACAGCACAGGTTTTCAGTTTTTTATAGTAATAATTTCTTTGCTGTTTGATGACAGGAAACGTAATATGATCTAGATATGGTTCAGGTAGAAAATGTAAATCTTTGTATTTTTAGATACTTAGGCAACCGTTGCTATAACTATATCCTTTAGCTACAAAAAAATACTATTACAAAAAACAAGGCTTTTAAAAAAGGTGAAAGCGGGGTTTTATAGGTGACAAGTGCCAATTATATGATCACTTATCTAATAAGACTTTGGTTGTTTTACTAAAAACATTATATTTACTTCTCCACCTTAACCTAGGATTTAACAGGATTTGTAAAGAGAAAAAAATGATAATTAAGTGTGATGCAAAAACCAGCAATTTAATTAAAGCTACTGTTGTAACTTGCCACCATGGTGGTCCAGATTGCCGTGTTGTCTCTGTCTTTCTCCCATGAACGCCTTAGCCACAAACTGATAGAGGGTTTGGCCGTTTATGTGCAGACCCCATGATGAAGTTCATGGTCTCAACAGGGCAGATGGTTGCAGGTCCTTGCACCTTTGCAACAATCTGCCCTTTCCATTGTGACGCCCACCTCACGTTTTATCCCCCGCGATGTGATCAGATCCACACCTAATCACCCTTTTTGGGTGCACATCAAAAATGGCCGCGCCATTTGCCTATTGTGCTTCAAATTAGATCATTCAAAGTGCAAGTGACCCAATGCTTCCACCTCTGCTGCTTAAGCCACGCTTCCTTCCAGCTTCAGGCTGGCTGCCACCTTGACCAAAATTTCTAGGTAGGACACAATCCTCCCACCCCCAACCTCAGTTAATTCTGGCGCTTCTTCAGAAGCAGAAGCCAATCAAAATTTATTTTTTAAAAAGATTCCTTAGAATTATGAGATCCTGAGATAATGTCTGAGACAGTTTCAGCTGAGCTGTCATAAGTCAACTGTTTGCAGCCAATCAGATTCTACCATTGAACAAACTCTAGTGGCTGGCCCAGCTTTAGCTGAGTGAATTTATTTGAGTGCCTTAAATGGCTTGATGATAGCAACTGACCATTTAATGTCAAGCTGGATTTCACTTTAGAGGATTTTTTTGTAAATCCTTCCAAATTCGTGTCTCCACCATTTTTGATCTAAAAATGGAAACCATGTTATAAAATATACATAATATGGCGGTAGAAGCAGCATATGCTCTGCTAAACACCCTCTTACACCAGAATCTCCATGGGGAGAAGGAACCTCTTATTGAGTGTATTCTCATCCCAAACTTTCCCCATGATTTTAATAAGGATGCAAAAAAAATTGAGGAGCTTGCTTTTGGTGCAAGTTGTGCTTGCATTGACGTGGCATAAATTTCTCTGTTTGACCCCAATTTTTTCAAATCTGTCAGCGCATCAAGTCGCTCATTTGTGTTCCTGCTCTCATCACTTTTGTTGAGCATCAACTTGCTCAATATGTTGTGGCAATAGACACTTCTGGACTCATTAACAAAGAAAACCCACAATTAAACTCTTTATGCCTCATGCCATTGATGCTTCCACCCCAATGCCGTCCGCCATGCCCCACCACCTAAAGTAGGCACTGGACAAAAGTTTTTCCCAAAGCTTCCTCGCCTTCTGATATGGCTTCCTAGGCTGATAGTTGAGGTGCCATATTAGGATTTTTTAATTTATGATAATCCCTTTGTTTGTCCCATTTTTAAATTAAGATGTGTGGCAGCCTCCTTTTGGGTTGAGCACCACTAGTGCTAAAATATCATTGTAATTGTTTTCTGTAAAGTAAATAGTCAATAAACCTAGCAATAATCATTGATTTAATTGAATTAGGGGGTAGAAGGCGATTTAGTAGGGCATATGGCAACCAACTTGAAGGTTGCAGGTTTGATTCCCAACCTTTGCACATCAATTGGGATGCCAGCCAAAGGAAGCTATTAGAGATTAGTAGGTCTAATAACACGAAAACTTTGTCATAACATAATCAGAAAAATATGAGTCCCAATCTGGATGTGAAAACTTTCTTCAATGGAGTTGACCCTGATCAGGTTTTATGTTGATTCTTTCTTTTTCTCTTTTGGTAAAGTTTGTCCCCTGGTCGGCGTGCCTCAGAATAAATAAACAATTGATTGAATTAATTGTCATGAAGCGTACTTATATTTAATAATACTGACCTGGAACTCTGGGCGATTTATCACCCAGAACACAAGACAGAATGCCGCGGTAACAGCTGTCCAAATTGACGTGTTGAGAATGAGTAAACCAACCATAAAGGCCAGCCAGGGGGTGCTTAGACCAGAGATCATTGCACTTTTGATTTTATATAAGCACTTTAGATCGAAATTTTGGGGTTTTTTATTAATTATTATTTAAAAAGAGGGAAATATTATAAAATGAAGTGGCAGCCATACTTGTTGGGGACAGCTGCTTATAAGCTCACTGGGGAAAATTTCATCATTTGTACAACTACCATTATGAATAAATTTGGACTATGCTGTTATATTGGCTTCCCAGACCTATTTTTAAATGACATATCTGGATTGCTTAGCCAAATTTGTTTTGGGCTTATTACTCAAATTTTAATTTTTTTTGTTGCGCTCAAGCATTTGCTATGGGGGTGAAGTTTTTGTTGGATGGAAGGTTGTGCCAGGGCCAAGCCACATAAGGCTGGACCCAGTTGGTGGGGAAGGGGTTGATCACCCCCATACCTATTGGGGTGGGTGTGACATTGACACAATGACAGGACCTTGACAGTTTTGTGGTTTTCTGCGCAATTTTTTACCTCCTGGAAAAATCTCCAAATGTTTTCCACCGGCTTGGTGATGAATAATGCTGGGAGAAGCAATGTAACTCTCAGGGGGTACGCTGTAACCCACCTCTCATCCACCACATGGGTTATACCATCCTGGGTGGTGAGAGGCACAGGTGCCAGCCTCCACCCCCTTTTTTAAGTGGAACAAAAATCGCTTCTAATCCAAATGTAGTATTTCCTGTCCAATAATTACATTAATGACCAGGTCAGAGGTTCAAAGGTAAAAGTTATTGGGTTTATCTATGATATTTTTTGAAAGCATTAGGATAAATAGAGATATGCCAATTAGATTAAATTAAGTTAAGTTAGAACTTCCTCTTGGAAGTTTACAAAATAATCAAAACTGGTAAATTAGACTAATAACCTTACAAAAAAAGAATACTAACTTTAGAAATTTTTGGAACTTTTTTTTTCCTGTTGCAATCATAAATTACAACAAATTTGTTATAAGATCGATAAAGTTTGATAATCAGTAAGGGGAGATGAGTATGCGTCCAATGCCAAGTAAGGGTTGGGTGAGTGTATTGAAAGGCACAGATTTGGTGTTTGCACCAACTAGAGTTTAAAAATGCCCCAGGGACATTAGTGACAAGATAAAGCAAAAAACCTGCTGTGAATATTTTGCTAGAAATCTTGGAATGGCAAACTAAACGCAACCAGTATGTCAAACCTCCACACTTACAACCACTATCATCAGTGAAGTTTGGGGTCCAAGTTTATCTGGACACTAATTCAAAAGCACTTTGGAAGAAGTTTTGCGGAGACATATGCACCCACTTCCCAGAAGTCATATATGTAGCACTACACTTGATGAACCATGGTTGGTTGGACCTTGGGTTTGAAACAGCATAAGCAGCAGAAACAGCTGCACAGGTGTGCGTGATGGTCGGTCTCCTGGATAGTCAACAGGTGGTTGAAACCAAGCGCACACAGGTGAAAAACCAAATCAAGTTTTTGTAACATTTGATTTTCTTCCCACGATCATTAAGTATGAAATCCTTGAGAGTGATCTCATAGCATAAATTCAAAGCTATGGGGAAATCAGTTCCATCAAAATGTAAATTTTTTTACTTATGCCTGAACTCAGCACAGGTAAGGCTATCATGGCAATCACCCTATTCTCAGGGGTAGCTGAAGACATAACTCAGATTCCATATACCTCTACACTCACCATCAATGAGCAAAAGACTCAACCGTTCCACGTAACAGTTGACAGCATACCACTCATATGCAGTAGTTGTTGGGCATTGGTAACAGGCTACACACTTGTTCCACCAGAGAGGGATTTATCATAAATGAAGCTTTCTCAGTATTCAATGGAGAGGGACAAAGTGAGCCACAATATATTCTATTGCCACTTTCTCACGGGGCGACCAGGGGTGCTATATCCAGGTAAAACCTGTGTCCCCACAAAAATATAAAAAATTAAAACAGCAACGCTGAGCACAGGCTAAGGCAGTGGCCATGGCGGCATCCGCCATCCCTTCGCCCAGAATCAAGCCAACTGGGATGAGCTTTCCTCTTTGGTTGAATTTCAAGCTTCCATCTAATCATATGGGGGACCCATCCCTCATACCTGCAAAATGCGCTTGGTACACACCCACAGGATTCATGCACAACAAGTTTAAGCGGATTTTCTAAACCAGAATTAGATGAGGTTTTGGAGAAGAATCTTTGGACATACTCAACAATGTACTGCAAATCCCCAGTAATTTGAAAATTGGCAAAGAGCAAAAAAAATCAAGAAACAAATCAACGGCTAAAGCTACCCTCAAAGAAAGTACATATACACCTAATAATACGCCATCCTCAAACACTTGTTTACAAAAACAGAAGGCTGAGATTGTGCAGCAGCAAGGAGCGGCAGGCCCTGAGGGGCACTCCCCTTACTACTAAGGAGTGATTGGGATATCCTTTACAATAGAGATGCTAAACATTGCCGAACTCAAGGCCTCTCCATCCCAGGCTAAAAAACTGAGTTTCCTATAAAATAATTTACCTGTCGACATCCTTGCAATCCAGGAAACCCAATGTCAGCTAGGTGCCAAGGAACATGGGAAACCATGCTCCTCCCCTCCCAACACTTTTGGTCGCTGCACTGTGGGGTGCTGATACAGGCGAACCACAATTTCAAATTTTTAGAAAAAAACAACGCATTTGATGTACGTGTGCTTGTCATGACCTTTTCATGGGATGCCAAAGTGCACTCAATAATTAACATCTATGCCCCAACTTGTGTGCGAGTTCAATAATGAATTTATCTTGGCCATGGCCTCCCTCCCCCTCCCATCCAAACCATTTGTGGTTGGCGACCTAATCTGTTGGGACAACCCAAACACTGACCACTGGCCACCTGCGCCTACTCCACCGCAGGTACACATCAAATTTTGGGTTATGAAAGCCACCTGGGCCTCTTCAATACCATCTTCAAGCAAACAACACTACTACCCAACATGTCACGTCCCCATGTAAACAACGGGCATCTGGTGTCTATATCACACATAGATTTCATTCTTGCCGCACTGGATTTTCGCTCCCATATCTCAGACTTCAAAATGATGAAAATAGATTTCTCAGACCACAGGATGGTCTCAGTGCTATTTACTTTATTGAGCCTGGTGCCACAACCACCTAAATGGAGTAAACTTTGCACAGCCAATCTCACGTTACCTGCATTCTAAAGTTGGATGGACACAGCCTCAATGTCACAGGAGTTCACGACTCTTTTCTTTGCGGATCCCCTGTCAATATGGTCAACATTCTAAGCAGCCACAATTTCCCAAGCATGCCACATCTCTTTGCGGCACTCTCAGGCTGCCTTAGAAGTCATTAAACGTGCCCAGGTGGAGGTGGACCACCTGGATAATAGTGTCTCCAGGGCATGATACAGCCTTGCTTGGGGCTGTAAATGGGACAAAGTATTGGCTCATCCAACGCGCTGATCAGACAACACAAACATTGTATTTGTGTCAAGTATAGAGCAAAGAATATTACTGTGGGCAAAAAATACTCTTCATATTTTTTTCGCCAATTTCCTTCCCCATGCCAAAAAGTTTGCCTGAACACAGGTAATGCATTTGGACAAAATCATTACAGAAACGCCGGCCAAAGTATCAACTGAAGTTTAAAAAATTATATAATCTGGGTTATATAGGGCTGACCCAGTTGGAAAAATGAATGAATGAATTTTTTGCTGGTGCACACATTTTCACCATTTCTGATATCAAGATCTTATGAATTTAATAACTTAAGACAAACTCTGGTATGCCATTTCAGTGCACCACACAGGAAGAGACCAGGTCCATATGGGATTCCCTATGAGTTTTACAAAAAATGTTTCAATTGTTTATCCCCCCTAATGATAGCCTCAATGAACAAATGTCTCTTAGAGACACATCTCCTCCCAGGGGGACAAGAGGATTATATGGTAACGTTATTCAGGAAGGAGGAAAAGCTAGACTTGGCAAACTGGCGCTCTCTTTCCCTCACTAACACCGATATTAAACTATTAACTAAAATAATGGCTAACCGCTTAGGGGTCATTGCCTCAGAAATAATATCTCCAGAGCAATTTGGCTTTAATCCTTATCTTTCAATTTGGGACAATATAAATATTGTTGTTAATGTAAGTCAATCCACAACTACTGGGGAGCTTGTGTTTTTAGACCATTAAAAAGCATGACAAAGTCAATTAAGAATACCTCACAGCCTTCCTTCACCAGTTCCACCTCCCCCCCACGATTCATCAGTTGGGCAATGATGCTCGCTGAATCATCTACAATGGCAGTATAAGAACCAGGTTTTCTCAACAATGTGGTTCGCATACAGAGGGGCCTTCGGCAAGGGGTCCCTCTGAGTCCACTTCTATACAACTACAGCCTCAACCCACTTCTCCATAGTGTAAATGCACGCCTTACTGGTGTACATGTGCAAGGCCAAGCACCAGTTAAGATACTTCCAATTTGTGGATGATTGTGTGGTCAGGGTGTCCAGCAACCTTGACTCACGCCCATTGGAGTCCACTATCTGGGGATATCCAGAGCTAGTAATGCAGCCCTCAACGCGTCAAAAACCAAAATCATCCTCCTTGGTAGATACCGAGCACACTGGTCCCTAGTGCCCCTCAATCAGAGGGACCCAGTAGTTCAGTCTCTTATCAAATTACATAGGCGATCACCCCAAATCACTTATCTAATGCTACTTTTTAGGTCCAGCCCCACTAAGGGCCCAGTACGCCAACTGGGAATATGGATGGAGGCGGGTGGATACGCCAATAGGATAATGGAACACCACATACTAGTTAATGTAACAAAGCGTATCGCGTTATTAAGGATTTAACAGGCCAGCTTAACAGGTAGAGTAGTGCTTTATAAAACTATGCATCTGCCTGAAAGTATTGTTTGTAACCCGAGCCATCGCTATCACCCCATCAGTCTACTTCTTTATATTCCCTCTAACAAGTGTGGCTTTGTATAGATCGCCCTCCTTTGTGCGACTGGAAGTCCTCTTTGGTCCACGCTGAAAGTGGGGGAATGGGCCTGCTTAACTACGTGGACCAGGCATCCAGGATTTTGGGTACATGGATTAATTCAGTAACCAACCCATCACTCCCAACCCAACACTGGTCGCATGCAGCATGGTCCAACTTTTCCTGCGCCATTGGCCTCCGCAACCCCACCCACCCCAACTCTTCTTATATATATGGCATCCCACCCATCTGCTGCATGCCTGCATGGGACCCTCGCCCATTTTAAAAGGATACTCCTTGATATGTGGAGCGCAGAATGGAGGATCAGCTCAGTGGGCATACTTTGCAGAGGGGTCTTTCCACACCTCAAACCAAACAGGAAGTACATGGGAAAGCCTTTCTGAACAATTTGGTACCCAGGAAGTCCCCTATCATGGAAAAGTGGAATATCTGGAAAATTTGGACATCCTGTACTCCATAGAAAACCCAGAAAGACATCTGTAAGTACACCCACCACCCTCTTTTATAGCCACTGGTTCGCTCCCATGTGTGGCGCTGCCTGAAGCGGGTATACCATACTGCAGAGAGATCCAACGCCTCCCACTCTTCGTGTGTTGTGTGTGACCAATATGAAATTAATCCATCACCTGGAAGAGTGCACGCCTTCACAAGCGATCTGGAGTGAGGTTCATAATTTCTTTTTCCAGTAGCAAAAACAGACATTCAGCCTACTTAAGGACATCTTCTCCTTGTCCTTGAATTCCTCTATATGCCCTTCCCTCTGAGCCTTAGTGGTGGCAATTGCTATGTGTACTATCCACACGATTCTCTTGGAGCCATTTTGGGCTCTACTTCCACCCTCCAGGAAGCTTTGTGACAATTCCAATTGCACCTTATGGACTTTTTTTAAAGTCTGGTTATTTTAATATTTGTCAGCCCATCAATGACAGTTGGTCTCATCCTGGTTCCTGGTATGGTTCATCACCTCAGACCCTTTCCTTCATGTGTGCTAAATAGTGGCGCAAGCCACTTCTCACAATACCCCTCTTCCAAAAATTGGCATCCCCACTGGCAACAGCAGGCAGAATTAGATCCTCCGGAGTGCCTCTCACTTTATAAAGTTGCTTAGTTATTTGTTACATATTGGAAGTGTTTATCCCATTGTCAGCCTTCCCAACATAAAAAATTAATATTTTAGAAAAAGGTATAATCTTATTTATATTCTGACATCCAGTAATTAAGATGGTGTAATTATCCTAACTCAATAGTAGGTTTAATGATTGTCATTTTCAGAATTTACACTACAAATAAAGACAAATTAATAAAAGTCAAATTTTAATTTCCTCCGCTAAATAATACTTAAATTCTTGACCTTAACCTTAACAATAACATCATCCCTTGAATTTTCTGATGATAAAGAAGAGATTCATATGCGATTTGAACCAAGTTGACAAAGAGGCCACTCTAAAGATCTTAGAAGATTATAGTGTCACAAAGGTAGATGTCTCACCATGCGCCTCTTTTGAAGTCCAAGGAGATCCTTATTGTCAGTCCCAATAGGGAGGTCCTGTGCATGACAAACCCTATCACCCTATAAATTGTCCCATTATTAAATAGAAGTTATTGTATTTTGCTTTATTGATTTTATACATAAGCTTATTACTCTTAGGTTTTTCTTGAGGGTATTCAGAAAGTCCTGGTCATCCTGGTGGTTCAGGCCCCTTGATGCTTTTATAAAAAATACCTCGTCTAAGATCCTAGCAGCTTTGAAGCCTGTTCCTTTGCCCATACTTGTTGTTTGCAGCGTCAACAGAAAATTGGTGCTCCCTGACAGGTCTTTTGAGGTGCTCTTAAAGAGTGAAGATAGAAAAAGAGGATGGAAATAATTGTGAACAAGAAATCTCTTAAAATAATGAGGTTAGAAGCATTACCTGATAATCAGCAATGCTCGCTTTAAAGTAGGCCCCTGTCCCAGCTACTATTGGATTTATGGCTTAGTACAGAGGTAAATTACCTCCTGTAGACCAAAGCGAATATGGATTATAAATTGTCAATCTTGGCCTGATCGTACAGCAACTGCTCAATAGTATTTTTGTGCCTGAAGGGCATTCTAGTGGGGTCAGATAATCAGCAGTTCCCTTACCATGGTAGACTATACTTAGTCCTAGTTTACCTGCCACTAAAGCAAGAACCAGAATCGATTATTACCTTCACAACTTTAACCACTTGGTCATCTATCACATAATACAAAAATTCAGAACTAAACCAAGAAGTACTTCAACAACTAGCTTTTATGAATCTCTTCATTCATCCGCCTATAAATTTTATCATTCTGCCTCCTCCTTTGTCCATAAGAATTTAAAACATTATTCTCAAAAATTGACGTTTAATTAATGGAGTAAGATGTCAGGTGACATTATTGGATGAAGGAGCTTTCGTGTATTTACAGAATCAAATAACAACCCACATGGAAACGGCCATATATGAAGCTTACCTTCATATCAGTTGGACTATTGCATCTCTCTTGAGTTGTACTTTCAGCCATAAAGAACAAATGGGACGATGTTTTGTGTCATTTGAGATATCCTTACAACAAGCCCATCATGGAGAGCGAGGCCCTGTTGGCCCTAGGGCTCCTAAATATTAAGGTCCTCTTGGACCAAGGGGCCCGCTGGGATTCATGGTCCCCAAGGGGATAAAAGGCTATAAAGCCCTCAAGATTAACTATCCCCCTTTGGTAACCAGGGGATATTTTTCCTTGATCACCGGGGCCACTTGGAAACATTGGCTCTCCCAGGCCACCCGGAATCAAAGGACCTCATGGCCATTAAAGGGAAGCTAGGCCTTTCAGCCCCCTGGCCCTCCTGGACCTACCATGACTAGACCCAAATGTGACACCTCTTAATATCAATTATGTAATCTCCAGAATCTAGTCACCCAACTAAAATCCCAAGTTTTGGCTATTTCCCAAAGCTTTGTGTAATCTTCTAGGCAGAACTCTTGAGCAAAATTATAAATTTGAATCCTTAGCTGATGGTCTCATAGATATAATAAGTTTCTCCCAACTCATGGTGTTCAATTAGACATCAAAGACTGGCTCATTTGACTTACTTGTCAAGTTAACCCATAAAGGTGGAACAGTTCTTCATTAAGACAACCATGAAGCCCTGAAGCTAGATTTACAAGGTCTCAAATAGCAATCATACCAAAAGGCCACCGCTGCCATAGTAATAACTCAGCATATTGATCTATATAACCATTAATGATTTTAAAGCTCAGCTGATCAGGTGTGACTATAAAATATAATATTCTGAGCCCTTATTTTCATCTCATCTTGCACCAACCAGGATTAACTTTTTTTACACGTTTTTACTATCATTAAGCCTTTATTAAAGGATTAGTACATCCCTGGTGAAGGAAGTATTGCTATATTCCTATACGTCTATAAAAGCTCCATGGAAGTGGATAATGATTAAAGGAAAGTTATGAACCTACCTACCTGCTTGAGCCAAATCGCCCAGGAAATCATGGTCACTCATTTGATAAATAACCAAACCTGGAGCCAAGTCAAGACCGCCTTAATAAAGGAATTTGGAAGTGATCAGATCCTGTCCTCGCAGAAGCAGGCTTAATGGTTATTCTCATCAAACATGAGCAATCAGCAACTAAGCCATCCAATTGATTTTATTGTGAGACTTTGACCTTGGTTGCTTGTGACCTTATTTCTCTAGATGACGCCATTAATGCTGCTATCTCTGCCATGGTGTCTTTCCTCGACTTGCAGTTACATATTGGCGCCGTTAAGAGATACTTCATTAGCATAATGGACAACAAAGAGGCTCTGGATGAAATCCTCGCCTGTCTACTCCAAAAGGCCTCCTACCCAGCTTCCCTTTAACTGACCACCACAATCAACGCCATTGAGAAGAAGGTGGATAATAAGAAAAATATACAATGCACTTACTGAGGATGATGCTGGCATCTCGCTGAGGAATGCTACAAAGGAAATACTGACAAGGAGGAAAAATTCTTTAAAACATGAGGGTGAGACCCTTCATGTTTACAACCTCCCTATGCATGAATCATCTACCTCTTGGGCTATTATTTTGCTGCCCCTTCTACTAGCAATACATCAATACGTCTACTGAACTTAAAGCTAGTGCTATGTATTGCTCATGTTCCCTCTGTGTTCTCAACTTCTATCTTTACCCTACAACTGAAGCTTGGTAACTCAGTTACCAAGGTGGAAGTTTGAATATAGAAACTTAGAGTTTAAGTTATTGTTGACAACGGATCTCCAGTAAATGTTATATCTTTTCAATCTTGTCAGTTTAATTAAAGTTACGCCTGACCTCCAACATAACGTTGAGTATGTAACAGAGGGTCCATTGCACTAGGTCACCCAGTGCTTACTCAACCTTACCTTATGTTTTTGGAAGCTACATCTAATTTCACCAGATTTAATTATTAAAAATAGGAGTTATGATTTATTGTTTTATATGTAGTTTCTGTTTGAATACTCTGGTATTAATTCTATCTGTGTTCTACTCATCTATAATTTAGGCATTGGGTACCTCTTTTTTCTAAACGCCTGTAACTAAGAAAGACAATCCTAATAAAGAATCTGTCTTATAGAAGATAAACATACTCCATATAAAATGAGTTATTTAGTTTGACCTCATGTAAAAATCCTCCTCAGTCTGCTATAGCTCATAAATAATACCTTTATACACTCCCTCTCAAGGGTAGTCCTAGCTTAGGAGCAAGTCATAGTATGTACCCACATCCAAGTACATATTCCCCTCAGTCATATACTAGAAGTTCACGGGGTTGGAAAATTTTTTATCAAGAAAGTATTTTCTTGCCCTGTAATCCTATATCTGACCTATTCAGAGACATTCAAGTTTTGCTAGATAATCTGACTTTGACTTTTCATGTCATAAAAACCCTATAGCATATGTTCATTTGTTACCTGTTGATGAATTACATAGCATACATAAATTTGGTTGTCTCCAAGATTTTAAACTTGAGGATCCTCCTACTATAGCCACCAATGAACATAATATTGGCTAAACCTCACTAAAGCCTAAAATGAGGCCAGTGAACAAATTTTACCTGAACATTTAATAATTTTTTCCGGGCCTTAAAATTTTGGAAATTGACGGAGTGACTCATCAGATAGAAATTGGAGATGCTTTGCCAATATGGGTCAAGCCTTATCAAAAATCCAAAGTGGGTAAGCCCATGTAGCCATCAAATTTATAACACCTCTTGGAGGCCAGACTTCTAAACCCTCATAAATCCCTTGGGAAGTGTCTCTTCTGTTAGTGAAAAAAACTGAACCCATTGCATGGTGATAGAGCATTGCAAACTGAATTCAATCACCCAAAAGGACAGCTAGTCTTACCTAGGATTAATGATTCAATTCAGATGATGACCTGCTGCATGAGCTTCTCCGCTATGTATCTAGCCAGTGGGTACTAGAAAATAAAGCTTGCCAAAACTACTGAAAGGAGTGCGCCCATATTGTTAATGAGGGCCTGTTTAAGCCAACTCAAATGCTACTGAGGCTGTGCAAGACCTGCCACGTTCCAGAAAGCCATGGATGGCATCTTAGGAGATCTGAAAAATAGCCTGTGTCCTGGTGTATTCACTAACTTCTTTTCCCGAACTTTTGGCTCACATTCGCCCACTTATGTCAAGTATCTGACCAATTATGGTCAGCAATCTTAAAATTGTAACCCTCAAAATGCACATTTAAAATGTAACTGGATTTTTTAGGGCACAAGGTATCCAACAAAGGTATCAAACTATTGTCAGATAAAATTATAATCATATACAAGATGTCCCATCCTATGATTATAGGGGACATCCACCCTTTTTGGGTTGGTAGGTTATTACAAGCAATTTATCACTCATTTTTCCAAACTTGCGTAGCCTTTAATCTACCTGTTACAAAAGATAATCCTTTACATTGTGATTATTCACAACAGCAATCCTTCAATAACCTACAGCTGGCATCAACTATATCTCCTGCGCTAATACATCCCTAATTTGATAGGTCATTATTGCTTTTTTACTAATGTCAGCAATGTTGTTATTGGTGCCATTATGACGACTAAGATGACAACCAGTTAGACCACCCAATTGCATACTTGTGCAAGACTCTCTACAGAGCTGAATGTAATAATAGCATCACAAAGTGTTAGTGTCTATAAGTAATCTTAGTAGTTTATGCATTTCCGTCATTTACTTTATGTGACGCAATTTAATGTAATAGCTAATCATGCCTCAGCAGGTTATAAAGATACATGATTCTGACAATCAATTATCCTAGTGGACTTTGCAATTACAAAATAATAAGTTTTAATTGTTTTTGACCAAGTGACAAACACCAAAACGCTTCCAGTCTCTCCTGTTTGCCAGTACTGACAGTTTCATCCACTGTGGAGGATCACTTATATGAGTTATTTGTCATTTTAATTTGTGGTCACTAGAAACTCTTAAAATCCAGTGTGAACTTATATCGAGCAGTCAATATTTAAATAACTGATGGCATGCTCTATAAATTACTAAATAATAAGGGCAACTTTTATGTTTACCCTATAATTGGAACAGGGTCATTATGGAAGTACATACTATTACAAGGCATGTTGAAGTGCTAATAACTCACCATATAGATATCAATATCTATGGAATGGAATGCTCAACTCAAAACAAGATGTTTTGGAAGTCTGTATCACTTATTGCCAATATCATAGGTCCAACCCAAGTTTCAATATTAAATATTTGCTTTTTCAGCCCCATTTCACGCATTAAGCATTGACTCATTAGCCCTCTTCCTACAGGGACCCACGGTCACCAATATATAATTTTGCTATGGATCACCTTACCAAATAAATCAAAGCTGTATCTATCTCTACATCTACTTCCCAAGAAACCGCCCTATTCCTATACCAGCAACTCCTCACACAGTATGTTAGTCAGAGGGTGTTTTTAATTGACTGTGAAAATCTGAGGATCGCTCACTTGATTATTAAAATCCTGCATGCTAATCAAGAAGATGTTCAGCCAATAAATCCTCTATTATGCCTGTGGCTTATGGTACTCTGACTATTTGTAAACTCACTAGGCTTATTGAAATAGCCTCAACTCTTCTGGTCGATTTTAAACTTAATATTTCCTTCATAATTAGGAACAACTTCCAGGCCAGCAATAAATACAAGCTTGGGATTCAGTACTTCCAGCTTGTTGATACTTCTCCAAAGAAAGGATTTAATGAGAAAACTGGAAAGAGATGAAATTTTCTAACTTTTCTATAAGCTATTTATTTGATAATCAGTCATTAGGCCAGGCGCCGGTATTTTGCCTCTAGGGCATCTCCTGGCCACATTCAGACACAAAATTTCAACAGATATTTTACCACCACAGTTCGGCCCCTGAACTGCTATGACTGAAACCTTTTCTTAGATTTATTGGTGGCAAAATACTCTCAAAATTGGGAGGATTTTACGTTTAAAAACTGTGATAAAAGCATGCAAAATTGTCATATGATCTTCTTGATTTGAATTTTGTCATACAGCTGATGAAATACATCTTCTGTAAAATTCCTGCCTCAATTAAAGTAGATGACGTACCCCTGATCAGGATGTCATCAGGCCTCTCCCTCAATAGCACTAGGTCTCCCTTTTTTGGGAGCCCATGTGCAAGTGCTATCATGCCAATTTATGTGGATTAACATACAAATTTCGTCCTAAGGTGGAAAATTGCTTAAGTTTTTCATTCATCACATGGTCCATGGGATTTTTAGATGTTAACTTCAGGTTGTTCTAATTGATTTTATATACAAGTTAGTTGATTGTGTTCCCAATAATCAGGACCAATTGCTGAGATTTGATGCAAAGCTAATCGGCTATAATGTGCAAGCATATTTTGCCTGAGTATGATAAAATACTTGTTTGAATTGAAATTGAGATATTTGGCCAAAATTATATAATTGCAATAGACTTTGAGGCGAGAGTATAGGTGTTAGCTCAAGCAATGAAAGGATAATCAGCCTAATCTGATGATTGTTAAGGTTTATTTTTGAGTCAACCACCAGAATCTGACACTGACAATGACTTAATTTTTTAAAAATAATATCTGAGAATTAACTACCTTTTTAAACACTCACCAGGATTTTGCAGCACCCTTAGCCCCTCACCCAATAAAATTGTAGATAGGGCTAACAGCACTTTTATCGCAATTTTGATAAAGATGGCTTATACCAACCTGCTACAACGGAATCACTTTTTCCAAAGTGCACACTTGCCTACTAGGTCAGCTATCACAAACCGGTAAATAAGTCCCATTTTACTGCTTTATGGTAGTGAATTTCTATATCTTACTAGTTCTAACCTTTGCTGATTTTACAACTCCTTGAAACTTCTAAAATAACTCTTTAAGCCCTAAAGGATGAGAATATCCAACTGCAGTCTCTGGACATGGATTCTTTGGTGCTTACACAACCAAGTGACAGACAAAGCAATTTTATGATGACCTTCTATAATGGTGTACCAGTTAAGGGGACTTAGTAATGTTCTATCACCATTACCCAGAGGAAGTATCAGAAAGCTTGCAACAGTTTGAATTTGGTCAACATATGTCTTACATAAATGTGGGACAGGATATCCTATTGTCAGCTCTGCTAAAGGAATGGTCATAAACCGATTAGATTGGTATTTACTTAAAACTTTGAACCCCTCCTACTGATCTTGAGAGGGCATCGTCCTAACTTGTCAGATGGACAAAAATGAATTGGATAAAGCTGAACACAAATCTCCTCACTGACATATACTTTGTTTCTTGGCCCTAACTTAACAAAGGCATCATCCCCCGAATTATCCAATGAAAAAATGATAAAGATGCTTTAAAACCAAAGTAACTTTTTGAACTCTAAGCCATATAATTTTTTACGTTATTCTATGATAATAGTTATTAATTGGGGATGATCCCCAATACATTTACTAGTACCAATGATTGTAGCTTCTGAGGGTGGAAGCTTTAGGTTAATATTTAAGAATAACTTAATGATTAAGTCATCCTTATTTGCCAGAGAGGACACCTAATAGTTTACCATCTTGAGGGCAGGATCGCCTAGCCTGGGAAATTGAGTCAAAGGAAGTTTGACCAATGGCATGCCAAAGCTGCATGCAGAAAAGTGCAAAGCTAATCCTGGCAACAAATGCTGATGATATTAATAGGATGGCACTAAGATGCTAAAATACTATATATATGTTATTATTTCCCTAATATGGATAAGTTGTCTTTGGTAAACTATCTTTTACTAGTAATTGAGCTTTAGTTGATTTAGGACAAAGTGCCTAAATTTTGTAGTGAACAACGATCAAGTGTACCTGAACCATTATTGGCTAAGATCAATGTTCACTGTCATCAAATAGGGAAACTGTATATAGTTAAAGAATACTCTTTCAAACCTGTGCAGTGGCCACTTTTCCAACAACTGGTGCTCACTGCAGGGCAGACCTATGCTGACGTTATCAATAAGATATTGAGCTATAGAAATGAGTGGAGAACCAGTGAGCAAAAAAGAGAGTGACAAGTTGAGGTTGAAGAAGATTAAATTCCTGACTTATCATAAACTAGAATATGTGGGATGGATTGTCTTTGAAGATGTATGAGTCTGTCCACTATCTCATAAAGCAGCATAAAGATGTTAAGAAAGAAGTCGCGAATATATACTTGCTAGTCAACAAAATGAAGACTCAAAACCAAGCTGAGGTTAAGGGAATCTTGACTGAGTTGTTGGGGCTTGAAGTTAGAGCGTTGGAACTTAATCCCATAAGCAAAGTGAAAAATTAATGGGTTCAAGTTGCTGCAATCTAGGGTATTATGATAAGCAGGGCTCATACACTATTGAGACACAGGATCAAGCCATTCTTTTAGTAAAAACCACGGACAATTATACCTACAAAAACCGCCAGCTGGACAAGGAACTGGAGGAACTAAGTCAAATTATCTAGAATTGAAGGCATGGAAGTCTGGCTGGTAGAAATGGATAAAACCATCATTGGTTGGCTAGCCACATTAAAAGGGGACACTGGCCACAGTCATGAGGGTTCCAAATGTGGATCCTCTTTGATTAAAAAAGGCTCCTTGTCCAGAGATGACAGTTCCATAGAATCTAGTTGAGGCACACTACAAAAGATGAAGAAACCCGGCAGCTTACCCCATATGGCGCTCTTCTACTTCCATGAAAACTATCAGCTGATGGTCAAAAATTGGCAAGTTCCCCATGAGACCCTGGAATCTTGGACGACATCAAATTTCCAGAGTTTAAAGAAGCAATATTATGGCGTTCTTTAAGTTGTTTGAAATGGCCATGGTGATGTGTGGAGATCACCAGAAGGCGGTCACCATTGTAAACTGCCATCACAGTCATCTAGAACATCATTCTTCCTTGTCTTGCCACCAGCAAAAGGCCTTAGCCAGAAGCATAGGTTGCGATTATAGGGGGGTTCAGCATTAAAAAAACCTCTACAACCAAAATCAGGAGTTCCTCAGCATTCAGTTCTAAAGAATGAGTTTATCAGAGCAATTTAGTCATTTCTATCAGAGATTAAAAATTCTTACAGGTGCAAGAGTGTTAACTGACTTTGATGCTTGGCCTGCAATGAATTAGCACTGTGAGGACTTAAAGAGCTCAATTGGGTAATGATCCCTATGCTGACTTTGGATACAAATACAGTTCAAATGGTTGAATTCTTGTGCATTTAGGTGGCCACCTTCGATGCCCCCAACAAGAGCTTTTTCAACACCAACACTGCTTCTATGGGATATGAGGTGAAATACCCCAATAATGAACAAGTAGGGCCAAAAAAAGGAAAATAATGTTGTATAAAAAACTCTGCGAAAGCAACATACAGAACCAGGACATCTGAACAAGTGCAAAAATAATGCCATATCTCACAGTTCTGCAGCACAAAACCTGACAAAATTAACATGGTTGTCCCTACCAATTAACAACTATCTTTCTCAGGCAAAGATTGTGCAGAGTAGGCGTGGAACAATCTATAATATTTTATTTCATGTTATCCCCTGACTGTGTTTTTGCAGTTACTCACTTACAAGAAAGGTCTTTTGAGCCCAAAGTGATCAGAAAGTGGAGCAATCCTACTTTAATAAGCTACAGGCCTCATTAGCGCATATGGAAGCTGAAAGTATTTTTAATGATAATGTTTTGATCCACATGGCTGCCATCAAGGAACGATTCCCCTGAGTAGCTGAACTTCTGTTGGAAATTTGGTTGATCACATTATCCATCTTGCTTGCTGATTAGAATTTTTGAATGTTAATAAAAACAATCTATTGATTAATGATGGTTGCTGACTAAATTGTTAGTCAAAATTAACTAAAGGATATAATCTGACTATTATTTTCAGTTAATATTTTTTGGGGGATTATCCCCAACTAAATTGTTAAGGTAATTAACCAAAGAACATAATCTGATGATTGGATCTGATTAATTTTTGTTGGGCATTATCCCTGACAATACAATTAGGCAATCTGATGAGGGTATGATTTCTGATAGTCGGATTGCCATAGTGGTTTGTTCAAACAGTAGATTTGAACGATTAGGGTCATTTTTACAGAGTTATTGAAGTGTTTTAACGCTTGTTTTGGCAGAAGCTAGTAGTCATAATCAAATAACACGGCCCCAGACCATCTGTGTACAGTTCCTAACACAAGGGGATAGTTGCCAATCTGTGAAAGGTTAAAATGTTGAGGATTAACTAAAACAAAGGCATTTGCCATCATCAGAATTTAATCCTAAGGATTTTAAGTATCTGGAGATTAATCAGTTGATTTTCAGAGATTAACTGTAATAGTTGTACGCCTTCTGCCTATCAAAACCCCTAGCATTCTCTAATAAAACAGAACTCAACTGATATATCATTATTATATTTACTTTTAAATTGAGGATTAAAGTAAATAAAAGTCCCTAGTTGTTTTTCTCAAATATGATTACCAGAGTGGATTTGTTGCCACCTATTTTGAAGACTCAACCTAATAGTTGTCATCATACATTTAGTGTTTTTAATATTTCACAGCTAACCTGTGCAGTTATCTACCAAAAATGTTTAAAAAGCTTTAAAAATATTTCAGTTTAGCAAATGAGACTACCATCAATAAAGTAAACAATACTTTTTTCTGTTCTGAATGCACTTTTACTGATTTTTGGGTGAATCGAGTAAAAGTTAAGCAAACATTGATAATGAAGCTTTGACCAGTATTGTTTCTATTAAATTTGTAAAAAAAGGGTAAGGCTTGCCCTTGACGTAGATCATAGTATGATTATAGAATAGCGGTCCTACATACCACTACATCTTGAGGTGCCTATAGCGCCTTGCCTTTAAGATTTGGCTCACTCCTTGTGACCACCCCAACTAATGGTCTGAACAACCAGAATTACAAAATATTGATAGCACAGATTTCATGTGACAGCATGGACTCTGTTGTGATTTTCAAAACAAAATTATTGAAATTTTAGGACAAATTGCCATTGTTCTACCAATTAAAAAGAGGACCGTCCTCACCCAAGAATAACAACTACATAGTTTGATCTATGTAAATTGACCATTCCCATAAAGTATTGGTAGGTTGGAAACTGTTCTTGGCTGCCGCTGAATCAAATTATAGAAAGTTGGGGGATTCCTTTAAGGGGCGGGAGCGCTAACAGTTGTGAAGTACAAGGAGCAATTCATCATTAGGACTGGGCTTACTATGGATATTTATAACTATTTTTATGGTGAAATTCATGCACCCTGAAAAAAGTCAAACTGATCCCTTTGTAAAACCTATAATTTAAATCCTTGGACATAGAGAAATTAAGTACTGGTCGCCAAACTCCTAAATAGACCAATAGGATAAACAAAAACCAAGTTGTGGCCTTCGTTCAATTTAGTCCCTACCACAGAACTTTTATCTTTTCACGAATTTAATATATTTAATGAGACATGATTACCTGATATGCCTGACTCACTGGCAATCCTTACTGTATTTAATCATGGCAAACTGATGAGTGTCTCAGAAGGACAATAGGATCATATACTTAAATTATTTAAATTGTATTCATGAGTGTTTGCACAAGATGACTATGATCTGGGGTGCGCCAAATATATAGTTTACAAGGTTGACGTTGTGGATCAACCGCCAACTCAGCTATGACTCATTCATAATTAATGAGAAATTGAGGTGATAGTTGCTGACAAAGTTACTATGCTAAATGACCTTGGTTTTCTGGTTTCATACTAAAACCTTTGAACCAGTCCATTTTTAATTAGACAAAGATGGATATATTAAACTGGATTGTTATAGACTATCGTTCATTTGAATAAAATAACATAAAAAAACTTCTACCCACTCCTGTGGATTGACAACGCTCTTGATTGCTTAGGAGGGTCTCAATTATTTTTGTCAATGGATCTCATATCTGAGTACTGGAATTTTGACCTGCCTAGGGTTAACCAGGAGAAGTGAACAATTACAACCGGCAGTGGCCTATATCAGCTGACACAAATGCCCCAAGGTCTTTGAGATGCACCAGTGACGTTCCAAAGAGCCATAAATACCTTTTTAGCTGATCTGAAGATTTCATGCATTCTCATCTGCTTAGATTAGATTAATGTCTTTAGCCGCACATTCATACATCACCTTGAGCATATAGAAGAAGTTTAGAAAAACTATACAAGGATAATCTGAAAATTAAGCCATGTATATTATTCTTTTTATAAATGAAATTGAATATCAGGGGTTTGTTGTTGAAGCTAATGGGCTACGCCCACAAAAACCTAAGTTTGAGGCAATTTTAACCATGTCTCATTTGATGAGTTTTTGCATTGTGCTGGCATCATTAGGGTTAGTCAGATATTATCGCCATTTCATTAAAAGTTTTTCTGCTATTGCTGATCTTTCTTTTCAGTTGATAAAGGATCGCAAAAAGGGGTTCATATGGAACAAGGAAGCTCAGGACTCATTTGAAACCCTTGGGATGTAATGATGACAGAACTGATATTGTGGTCTCCAAACTTTGATTGACCTTTTTATCATTTAAACTGATACATCCTTGATAACAATTGGTGTCGTGTTGAATTAGGAAGACGAGTTTGGTAATGAACACCTGGTAGCTTATGAAAGCTGTACTCTGAGTAAGCAGGGGCGCAAGTACTATAACTGAGGGTAATGCCATGCAGTAATAGATGCCTTTAAGTTGCTTTAGGTATATATGGTTTCCGCTTTACTGTACTGAACAAACAATCCTCGCTAAGATGGCTGCATAGTCTCAAAGACCTTTAAAGGAATATGTTGCAATAGGCTCTTAAGTTAAAGTGTATGAAAACAAAATTGTACACTGAGCAGTGATAACGCAGAAAAAGCTGTTGGGTTGTCATTATTTCCCTTCATTTAAGCTTTGCAAAATGAAGCCAACCTTTTGTATGAAAAGACTCTCAGTGGTGATACCAGAGATCTGCTACTAAAATTTGGTAGGCCCTCACCAAAGCGATGGAGAGTATGAGGCTTATTAAAATGTAATTATATTAAATCGTCAGGGAAGTTCCATATTGTATCCAAGACCTTTCAAGCGCATCGAAAATATTACCATAGCTCATAAAGTAACCAGCTATGGAGCCTAAGGAAGATGCTGTAACATGATAACAGGAGTATTACTGGGAACCCTTTAACTTTGACGTTGGTGAACACCTTGGTTGTTGTATTATGTGTCAGGTGCATAAGCCCTTCAAGAAAGGTACAACTTTTTGGCTAGTCAAGCCTGGGTTGCGTGACATACTATATTCATTGACAATGTTTGGCCGTTGACCCTGAGTACTTGGAAAATCTGATACATCAACGTAGCAATCGACCACTTAACACATTGGGTAGAGATGTGGGCTATTGTTAAAGTAGATTCCAGCAGTAATGCAAGTTCATAAAGGAGCAGTTGCTTTATTAGCATGACTTCCCTCAGGTTATCTTAATGGGTAATAGCAACTTTAGCACTCACATTATCCTGGAAATTAAATAAGGTAAATGGAATTCAGGGAGTACTTAAGATGACTTATCATCCAGAGACCAATGGGATTGTTGAATGAGTATTGAAACTTTTTATGATACTTTGAAGAAGCTGGTTTCTAGGAAACCTTCCAGATGGGTAACATATTTATCATTGGCGACTTTCGCTTATAATTCCAATTAACATTTATCAATGGAATCCCCTTTTTAATTGAGTTTACAGCTTTCAGGCTAGTTTGCACCCAATTTTATATTCTGCGATTGAACCAAGCTTAGTGATGACACCTCTTCACTATCTGGAGAACACGATTAAAGTTCTGATTGGGTTACAGTCATCAGTCTATGATAACACTCTTAAATGGAAGCTTAAAGACAAGGAATATGAGTATAAGAAACAGCACAGCTCTCCCAACTTTTTCTAATTGGCGACCAGGGTAATTATTGTGATATGGTTTTGGGCGTCACAACAAGTTGTGTCAAGTTTTGGATTGGTCCTTTGAAGTCGTTGATAAGTCAGCCTTGGATGCCTATACAATTAAGGACCTCTCAGATGGATGTATTGTGAATATAGTGCATGGTAAAATTCTTATGAGCATACCAATAACCAACTGAAGAGTAAGGATTATTTATTAGCTTCATGATTGGTTCACTAATATTTATATGGATGTTCAATGGTGTCAGAAATGTTTTTAAGCTGCCAATTAATCAGCAATGATTGCCAATCAGTCTTTGAGTTGATTCGTTATTCTTTTCTCAACTACTAGTACCATTAGTTTGCTTTCTTGTTTCATAATCAGTAATTATCACTGCCATTGGGTTTTAGCCACCTATAGGTCTATTAGGATTAGTGAAGGTATTTACGTTGGTAGGCATGTTGGAAAAAGTAATCTGATTAAGTGGGGGATGTGTTAGAAATTTAAATAGATTATGCTTTTTTAATGTGTTCTGATACCAGTGGATTGGTCATAGATTTTCCTTGATATCATTTACTAGTATCAATGGTTGTGGGCTTCCTAGAGGAGCTATGTCATAATATTTAGGATTAATTCAATAATTAAGTCATCCTTATTTGTCAGGGATGAAACCTAATAGTTACCTGCTTGAGGGCAGGATCATCTAGCTTGGGAAATCGAGTCAAAGGAAGTTTGACCAATGACATGCCAAAGCTGCAGGTCAAAAAGTTCAAATCTATTACCTGGCAAAAATGCTAATAATTCTAATAGGATGTCACTAAGTTTCATGAAACTATAAATATATGTTATTATTTCCTTAATAAAGATATCTTGTTCTTGGACACTATCTTTTAGGAGTAATTGAGTTTTAGTTGATATAGGACGAAAGTGCCTAAAATTTGTATTAAACAATAATCAAGTGTTAATGGAACCATTATTGGCTCAGATTCATGTTTCCTGTCATTAAAAAGGAAAATTATATCAGTTAAGGTATACCCTCATGAACTTGTGCATTGAAAACTTTTCAACAGTGACAAAGAGGCCACCCTATTGATTTTGGAAGAATACATTGGCAAAAGAAAGACGTCTCATCACGCTCCTCTTCCTGAAGCCCAAGAAAAATCTTGATTGTTAGTCTCATAAGGAATGTCCCATGTGTGACAAATCCTCTCCCCCTTTATATCACAAACTTCATTGAAACAAAATATTATTTTTTGATTAAACAGTCTATAAATAAGCTTCCTATTTTTATAATTTTTTAGGCTATTTAGCAAGTCTTGGTCATCCTGGTAGTTTTGGCCCCTTGTTTTATCCTATAAAAATAAATACATCCAACTCTGGGATGCTTAAAAGTTTTTTTCTTTGTTCAGCCCTGCTATCTAAAGTGCCAACAGCCATAATTCAGTTCAGTTAAGTTAATTTATGTAATAATTCAAGGTACAAGGTAATGGTTATTATATGGTATATAATTAAATTAAATATTGCTAATTTTACCTTAATGGGCCAAAAAAGTTTCATATGAGAATGCTTTGCTGGTAAGAGCCCTAACTACTCCAGTGAGAACTTGTAACTATAACCAATAGATGATTAATGAATAAAAATGATTAATCTAAATAAAGTTGAAACAAACAAATACCCACACGGCTAAATGAAACTATACCTATCAGAATGGTTGAAGATTTGTCACACACGCTTCTATGTAAAAATTTAAGCTTTTGCTAAAGACGCTGTACTGGTGATCTAGTAAGCACACTCATAAAAGAATTTGTTTTTCAAAATACATTTTATCTATGATCCAGTAATAAAATGACTTAGGTTTATTGCCAAAGAGACTGTATTAAAAGTCCAATGATTAAAATAGCCTTGATTTTGCAAAAGACACTTGATGTGAAATATAGTGAATCTTTATACATATAGAGATAGTATAAATTTAAAATGCTATAAAAATTATCTAAAGATTAAGAGATATTAAAAATAATATAATAATTCTTATTATATAAAGCAATTTCATTCAACAACATAAGTTTACTTCAAATAGATACAATATAAAATTAATTTATATGTATTTTAGGGTAAGAAATTTTACTATAAGGAAGTGTATATAAAATGTAACATTCTTTAAAATAAAGATTAGAAAAGGATTAAATTAGTTATTTTAAAGACCAATTTATTGATGATTACTAAATATAGCTAGCTAGATTAAGAGTTTGATCCATTGCAAGATATACCTAAAAAATTTATAACGAAAGTGAGCACAAAAATCTGAGATCATATTATTGGTGTTATGATTTAACACAATATATATTTTATTCCTTATTTATAATTGTTAATTAAAAGGATAATTGATTAAATTTCTCTCTTTTTATTGCCTGTCAGAGATAAAAATACTCTGTAGTGAATAATATTGAGGAGGGCATAGACCAAAAAATCTACAGATATTTTTCCCTGAGGGACATAGCATCAAAAAACCTATTATCTTTGTTGATATTGCACTAAGGCGTCTTAATTCAAGTGCGCAATTATTGTCTCATAAAACAACCAGGTACTGTTTGAAGATTGTAACTGAAAAAAATAAATAACACTCTTTTAATACTAATTTTGTTTTTTTATCTAAGATTAGGGAGCACACCATATTATCTATTACTGTCAGTGGCCCAGAGGGTCAAAATATAAAATTTAATATCAAGCTAAAGTAGTGATATAGGTAAAAAGACCCCCTCTTTTTTAGCACTAGTAGTGCCTAACCCAAAAGGGGGCCTTTCACGCATCTTTATTTTGAAAAGGAGCCAAACAAAAGGATGTTCATTAATAAAAAAAGTTACTATAAGGCACCTCAGCTAACAGTTTAGGAAGCTGTATAAGAAGTTGAAGAGGCTTTAGGGAAATTTTTATCTGGTGTGCATTAATTGGCATACCATTGTGGATAAAATGGGGGTTGGCGCATCAGAAGCATGGGGCATTAGGAGGTATAGATGGGGGTTTTCTTCTTCAATAAAACCAGCGGTATTGAAAAAAGACCCCTCCAGATGGCGATTTTACTTAAATATGCTCTCTATACCAGAGTTCTCATTGGCAACTTTCATAATTGCTAAGCAGCGCATAAGAATAAAAGATTAATGGCGTTTTTTATACAAATTAGGCCAAGGAAGCAAGTTGATAGGCTTCAGAGGCATTTTCATAATAAGAATAACAACCCCAGTTGTAATCAAATTACTTTCAGATGAGATAATAAAGATAGGATATATTACAAATAATTTTATGTCAGCGTGGTGCAAGGTATATTTTATGATTATATTAAGACAATAAGTGATAGGAAAACAGAGGCCATGTCTTTGATGATCTATAATTTAAGAAACAAGAGTTGCACAGGTGATGATTAAGGATTGATATGTCACCATAACATTAATAAACGTCAGCTAAGCAAATATTTAAAAATGAATTTAGTACAACTTTGGCACCTACATATAAAATTGGGGGCCTTGAGGTGAGATAAGTTCTATAATTGTCAAATTCTCTATCTAACTAATAGCTAAAGATAGATCTAATTAGTTAAACATAACATATAAGGAAGGTTGGTCAACCCAATTAAAATATATTTAAAGAATCTCTCTTATATTTTATGTATTTATTATTAACAATATACTAGCTACTTGGCGTTGACAAAAAGGTAGTCCTGACTAATGAAAAAACTTCAGGTAAGTAAAATCTTAGATATCTATATCTGACTAAAACTCCTTCATATGAGTAAAAACTCTGATTAAACTTGTGGCAATATATGATCCAGGGCCATTTGATAGATTACTAACTTGTGTTATCACCTAAATATTAATCACATTATGGGCTTCACAAATCCAAGCATATAAAGCATACAGAAACCTTGAAATTAGGAAATGTCCTAAAATACTAACAGGACACCCATTACTACTTAACTTTACTGCTTAACAGAAGTTTCTATCGTTAGAAAAAATATATACTTTCTTCAAAGAAGGCATTTTAAATTCTATATCCAGAATTTTATGTTCAAATATAAGTTACTTCTCATAAAGTAGAAGTTTAAAGTTATCATTGCCTAACCCCAAGTGGTTGTCATATGTCCTCAAATAAATTAAGTAAACATTGTGATTTATTAACATTAAAAAACTTATATTTAATGCAGCGTTTGTGTAAACTAGCTTTTGAGCATCCAAGTGAAGTAAACCTGATAGCTATTCTCATCACAGGGGCATTAGCCGCCACTTATACTTACTCACAACTAACTTATTAACTTGTTAGGCTCTGATTTATTAGGGCTATGCCATGACCTGGAACTTCCAATTCTAATGAATATACATTGCTATAATTGTTAATCCCAATCTTATTATCTTATGGTACTTAATTGGGCTTACAGTCCAAAATCATCATTAATATGAATATGCAAAGCACCAAGATATTTAAATTAGAACGCCAAATTCCTGAAAGAACATACTCAAAATACTGCTAATTATCACTCTTTAGAAATATAGCAGTTTTGAATAGTTCAACTAGAGAGACTTTAAAAACAAAAGTAATAATGGCAGAAAAATGCCAAAAAATCACTAATTTAAATAAACAAGTTAGAAAGCTTTTTGAATATTAACCCTCCAATTCCAACTGCAATATCAATCAGAGTTACCCGTTTTCAGGCAGAAGCTGAAAAAGCACCTTTTTGAATAAGCGTTTTCTTCATTACTTGTAATCTTTCCAGGTCAAACCTCTACAACTTGTATACCCCTAGTTTAGTGTGCTTTACATCCCAAAAACCCACTTGTCCCCCTCTACCATGGAGAACATCACCCAATTAGTTTTAATCGCATTATATTACTTTTATGCACCTCGGCCATTTCAAATACTCTCCTCCCCAGCTATGTTGGTTTTTTCAGCTCCATCTATTAAAAATTGGAGACTTTGACCCCCCCACAAGAGGCTATTATCATCTGTCTAACCATCGAACCTTTGCCCATAACGTAGATCAACTGACCAATCTGGCTTACAAAACATCAAATCAGGCTATACTAATATGCTTGATGAGTAAACTTGTGGATTAAATTCAGTTCCTTTACACTAGTCCCAATCTCATTAGAGTAACAGTCAATAAATAATATATAGATCTCATAAGGTTAGGAATTATAAGATTTGGGTATGTTGATGGATACAATTCCATTATTATGATGTGATTTCCTAATTTGGCTAATAGTGGGATATTTATTTAAATATATATGAATGTTTGTCCATTTTGGAGGTTTCTCATTTTCCAACGAATTTCCAGGACACCATTAATTCTGGAGTCTTTTATGCGCCTCATGACTGACAATGTATTAAGCCTTTTTATGTATTATATCAAAGCAAGGTTGTCTGATGGACCTCACTTTGGAATTCTATTCTGAACTTCAAGTTCACTCCAAATAAAGGCCGCTATTTGCTAGACCTGTTACATTTAATATAATTTAATCTTTTACTTTATCTATTCAAATAGGTTGTTTTGGTGCAGATGGCGTTGTGATAGGAAGTGAGGAAGTGGTTGGACGTTCAGAGATCCTTTGGGGTGGCGATGCCCTGGTGGAGTGGAATACCCTGGCCTAATGTTGGCTAGGGAAGCTTTCCTGAAAGCTGTGGCAAAGAATACCAGAGGCTGGTAGGACATCAATGTCAGCTGCACCTTGGCCTGTGCTCATCCCTTTGGGATGGCAGTTGCCAGAGTGGCCCCAAGGTGACAGAGGCTGGTGCACCACACCTCAGCCTAGTGTGCCCAGCGAGGCCACCTGCCCAGATAGAAGTCTTGGGGGTTTGGTACGGCTATTGCTCTTTCCCTCATGGGAGCGGCCCCCATCCAGGGGTTTGGGTTCATGGCTGTTGGCAAGATAGACCTTGAGATCCCCGTCCATTAAAATCAGTTTATCTAAGCTCCATAAATGGCACTTTTCAAGTCAAAACTTACTCATCTCAAGCGGAAAATCACTAATTCACAAATTAATTTGGAAAGTTTACTCTGTAAATCATATCCAATAGTCAAAACACCCTTGTAAGTATACCTGGGTTGATGAAGAATTAGCGCCCTCCTCCCAGTTGGATAAAGTTAAAGCCAATCTAAATTGGTCAAACCAACATAGCGATGCTTAAACAACCAATATCAATGCAAGGGAAAACCAGCACCCGCTGAAGTGCACCAGCAAATGTGTAACCCCGCACAACTTTCACCCAACTACTTTTCTTTACCTGCAATTTTAGCACAAAGCAAGCATAACCATACTAAAAGGGTCACTGGGGCTTGGAAAAGCCCCTTTATCCAATGATATCAAATTCTTAACCTAAGAAATCGCATATTGCTGATGTAAAGAAGAAATATGATGAATTAGATCACAGCAAGCTCTACTTTGCTCAACCCTCTCCCATGAGATTTGCCTTTACTATAGGTATAATCCTGCTAAATATTACCTTGAGGATTACATCTCATATTATGCGCAATCATTGAGCATCATTAATTAACACCACTATCCATTAATCGGTAGAGGGCCACTACAATGATTTGGGATTCACTGAAGTTTCCCTTGCTGACCATGCCACCACCCTTCAGGTTGTTATTTCGTGAGGTTCTCTCCATATATCCTGCAAACATTTCCATCTGGAGAAAGCTCGTGGGTTACAGTACTACCCTCTTACTGACTAATGATGATAAATCTAATAACCTGATGTAACAACGTGGCCTATTGGAATTTGGGTCTGTACTTTCATTAGACTTTAACGTCCCCTCCTATTATGCCCCCTCTCAAAGAGCCTACCTGAAAAGGGCATTTTTTATCTCTTCCCCCACTGCGGATCACAATATATAAAGGTAATACCTCAAGTGATTGTCTCTTATTCTGTGGTTGACCTGAAATAAACCTTTAGCACTATCAACACAGGCTAATTCCCCTTTCAACAACTTGGGCCGTTTACCCTTACATTAGCTAAGGCAAATTACCCTTTCACTAACTTGAGCAATTACCCTCACATTAACTTTGTCTGATTTTAATCATGAAATTTTGGCTTTTAGTCCTAATTAACTGGGCATGATAATTACTATATCTTCATAAAACCATCCTGGTCAATCCCAAAAATATCTCTAAATTTCCATGGACTAATTGAACTAATAAGAATCCCCTCAAATCATTGCAATCAGTTTTCCGCCCTATGGAAAA
Organism: Massospora cicadina; assembly: GCA_022478985.1. Classification (NCBI taxonomy): domain Eukaryota; kingdom Fungi; phylum Entomophthoromycota; class Entomophthoromycetes; order Entomophthorales; family Entomophthoraceae; genus Massospora; species Massospora cicadina. Next base: position 49,763 of record JAKSZP010009354.1, on the reverse strand, counting down.
TTTTTGTATGTCAATCCTCATAATCAGCATGATAGCAGTTGCACATGGACCTCCTTAATGGGAGTACATAATGCTATTGATAGTCCTGTTTATTTCACAATTAGTTTACATATACTTTAAATTAAAGCCAATTTCCCAGAAATCATATTTCATCAGCTGCATGACTAAAACCAAATTGGGCTGACCATAGGACAATTTTTTACATTTGTGTTGTGTTTTTATACCTGAAACCTCCCCAATTCTGAGATTACTTTGCCATCAATAGTCTTAGTAAAAGATCATGGTCATATCAGTTCAAGGGCTAAACTGAGGGGGAAAATAATATCTGTGAGAAATTGCGTGTTCAAAATGTGGCCAAGAGATGCCCTGAGGTATAAATACCAGTGCCTGGCCTAGTGAAATTTAAATCCAAAAATATATCTCAACAAAGATGAATTATCTTTTTAGCACTAGTGGTGCCCAACTCAAAAAGGGAAATCTGCCACGCATCTTTATTTGCAAGTGAGCCAAACAAAGGGATTATCAGAAAATAAAAAAATCCCAATATGGCACCTCAGCTAACAGTCTAGGAAGCCATATCAGAAGGTGAGGAAACTTTGGTAAATATTTGTCCAGTGCCCGCTTTAGTTAGTGGACCATGGCGGACAACATTGGGTAGGAACATCAGTGACATGAGGCATAAGGAGGTATGATTGTGGGGTTTCTATGTTTATAAAGCCAGCGATGTCCATCGCCTCAACATATTGAGCAAGTTGATGCTCAGTAGAAGTGATGTGATCTGGCACACAAGTGAACTACTTGATGTGCTGGCAGGTTTGGGGATAATTAGGAACAAAAAAAGAAGTCTTTACCGCATTTATTCAAGTGTAGCTCGCACCAAAAGCAAGTTTTTCAATCTCATATTTTTGCATCTTCATTAAATTCATAGGGGAAGTTTGGGATAGGAATACCTTAATGATGGATTCCATTGCCCTTGAAGCTGCTGTCAAAGTAGGGTGTTGGCATGGCAATTGCAGCCTCAACTGCCATTTTACTAATACTTTTATAAACAGGAAAACTCTTTTGAGGATGAAAAGGGCAAGTGCGCGAATTGGGAGGATTAATAAAAATTCCTCCAAAGTGAAATCTGGCTTGACATTGAAAGGTCGTTTGTTATCATCAATCCATTTGAGACACTTGAAAGGATTCAGCTCAGCCAACTCTGGGCCAGCAACCATAATTAGAGCAGTGGCAGGACATGATTGGTTTCATATCATCAACCATGGCTTTAGCTGAAACTGATCCAGCCATTGACTCACAATTCCACAATATGGTTGAATTTAAGATTTTGTAAATTTTGATTGGCCAACGCTTTAGAAGCAGCTCCCAAATTCCCCAAAGTTGGAGGTGTGAGGATCAATCTCCATTCAAAAATTGGGGCAAGGCAGCAGCTGGGGTGACGTCAAAGGGGGAGCAGTGGGAGCGTTAGAGGCAGAAACTGGGGTACTTGCACTTTATATGGTCAAGTTTGAAGCACAAGAAGCAAATGTCACAGCTGTTCTCAATGCACGCCCAGAATGGGTGATCAGGTCAGATCTGCTCACCATATGAGGGGTAATTGTGAGCTGGGTGCCACAATGGAATGAGCATATCATTAAAAAGGTGCGAGGCACTACCAGATGATCCGCCCCATTCAGAACCACAGTTTTGCAGCATATGGTCTGCGCTGTTAACGGCCAAATCCTCCATGAGCTTGTGGTGGAGGTGTTTGTAGAAACGGTTGGAGGTCACCCAGTGAAAATGACCAACAAAGTGGCCTCATCCTGGAGCCAGTTGCAAACAGTGGGGAGAGGGTTTTTAGAATAATGATGACAGCTTGGCTGCTGCCGCTGCATCAGCTTCATACCTGAAGTCCAGGTCAAAAAAATCTCTTAAAAGGGCGGAAATCAATAAAGCTGGCAGGTTTAAACACCGCCATGACCATCTCAATGATGGCTACGCTTGCATATGGGAAGAGATTTCCATATTTGACCCAGAGGCCAAAACGCAAATTTCTCCGTGGGAGCACCAAAGGTCTCTGGAGCACTGATTGGTAGCTTGTGAGATGGTATGCCAAGTCCTGAGGGTGACATAAAGCTTAGTAGCGTTGAATGGGTTAGCAGAGCCAGACCAGGCATGCTTTTGAGGTGGCCAAAAGACGCAAGATGGCGGCGCATCACCACCACAAGCTGTGGAAGCAGGCGTCAATTGCATCAACATTGGTAAGTTTTGGCTCAATCAAGCGGTTGTTTTATGTATTTTTAAAAAAAATGAAGTTTGCTTTAAATTAGTTATCAAAGAAAAAGAGAGATAATATAAACTAGTTAAGTTCTAGCTTATCTGTTCTTTACCAGAGACTTTTCTTGAAGAGTTTCAACAAGCTGTTAAGTCTATTTTCTTCAGTTTGTACCTTTGCCTGCCTCAGTAGAAGCTCCCAAATTTGAATGGAAATTTAGCCCAATATAGAACATAAGAGTTGGATTAATTTAGGTAAGTCTTTGAGCTCCTTAATGTTCAATATACTGTAAGACACTGGGTAAAATTGAGGTTCATTTAACCATACTTATTACAGATTACAAGCGCATAATTTATTTTATCATGCGAGCGATCCACAGATTTAATAACTGGTGCTCACTAAAATCGGTGACACTCTTTGATAAGGGCTCACACGACATGTTACTGGCAGATTTAGTCAGAAGAGAAAGCAACAAATGTATGGAAACTAGTGACAAAGAAATTTAGGATTATCTTTTACCAGCCGCCAGGGCTCTGATGAGGGAAGCTCTTAATCCATGGATCTTATCACAGTGGGGGAGCTCTTTCAGTTGATAAAAGTCCAATTGATCTTACACCTGAAAGCATTAAGGCCATGCTGAAATCTAAGTATTGGAATTCATGATTAGTACATAACAAATTGATCCCTCTTTGGCCTGATCTACTATCTCAAGGATCAGGCACTCAAGATGGAGATATACATGAAGTATTGTTATACAACCATGGAAGCTCTCTCCAGACGCCTCACAGACAGGCGAGCAACTAATGAACTACTGGTTAACTTTGTCTAACCATTTTAAAGCATATCCAGCGAGGTCTTGCTTGATAAAATCTGGAACACTTGTAAATCTTCCTTATACAAGGGGAAAAACAATCTTCCTGAAATGCTATAATGGATAAATTAGATTACAATTTCTAAACTCTAAAAAGCTATTGTGGATAGTACAGGACTTTCAAATGAAGCTTATCAAAGATCAAACACCCTTAAGGAGCTACTAGGCGTAGAAGTCCTGAAGATAACCACATATCTTCTTTCTCACAATGCGCTATCACACAAATGAGTACAAAACATAATTCCAGCTTTCAAAAGCTGAAAACGCATTCTAATTTCATATTATCTCAGACAGAACGACTCATCACACAGTCTACTTTGGGCCAAAGGGAGCAACTGGTATAAATTCTAAGCACTTTCACTTTGAGTTAAATGTTCATAATGAGTTGTACTTTAAACAAGAACATTGAAATTCTTGTAGCATTACCAGAAGTTCTAAACGGGGATGAGGAAGATGCTCAGATCAAAGAGAATTTTTAAAAATTTTGGACCGTTGGGTTAAGACCTCCTGCCAAAAATGCCAAAATTACTCAGGAGAACTGAAAATTCAGAAATCATTTATCAACTGCAAATTTTCGAGTAGCTAATATGTCTAAAGATAAAAAATGCATAACATCAAATCAAGTTTTATTCTAAAACTAACATAAAAACCATAAAAAAGAAGTCATATCACTAAAAAAAAAAGTTGACAGTGATCACCCTGCCTAGACAATGGATATGTTTGAACAAAGTTCTAGTTATTTACCAAAAATGACTTGGAATAACAATAAAGGGTCAAATTCAAGTATTATTATCTAGAATTTTAGAGCAATAGTTGAAATTAAGTCATCAGGAATTGATACTGATGCAAAAAAATTTTATTATCCGTTCTATACCTAGAGTTCTGACATCAATCCTGACTCCAGATACTTCCCAATGGAAAACAGGGCTAATTTTATATGAGGATTCACCAAGACGCCCAAGTACTAGAAGAAGTGTAACGCCTATTCCAAAATTGGGTGAGATGTCTTCAACTTTCTAAACTTACCAACGTTTGATAGTGATGGGAACGTTCAATCTTGACTTAAGCTATTTGATAAAGCAATGCAGGGAGCATCAGACGATCCAAAAGGATCAGCATTACCTGAATTACTTGATGCCCATAGCTACGACCTTGTTATGCCCTACTTGGGCGATGATGGTCCTATATGGATACTAAAATTGCGGTGATAGGACAATTTGGAGGGCTTGAAAAATTATTGGCCCAAAAACTGAGATTTTTAATATTGAATAAAAGCAGAATAGAAATATTTATGACTTTTCTGACAAATCTTTCCATAAGGCACACTTCTTGATTGGGTGTGGCACAATGACTAAGATTGATGCTAAGATTTCAATGAGCACTAAGTCATGCACTATTATGACTTGCACTATGCCATGATACCAGCATTCAATAGAGAAATGGAAACTAAAGAGTTTAACAATTACTTGAGAAAATGGCCCATATCTTTGATGCTCCTAATTGGCCCAAAGTCCTGTGAAAATCTTGATTTTCTGGCCCAAAAAGTAGCACTATGTCTGACCAAGGGAAAAAATTACCAAACAAAAAACTAAAAATTCGAGCAAAGACAGCAGCCCAACCGATTTCATACCATAATTGTGGTCTAAAGTGGTATTTTGCTAGCTAATGCTACATATGGTCAGACTAAAGCCCAGGATCAATGTTACTCTAGAAATTAACAGCGACAATGAGGTGGGAAAGAGAAGGTGAAGTAGAGATGGTATGGTCTAACTCCACTGATGTTCACTAAACCATTCCACCTGACCGTGGTGAGCTTTTAGGCTGATGTTGTTGCTGATATAAAACCTCCACCATATCATGGCTAATGATGTCCTTATTTTCAATACTTGAGCTAAATCAAAATCAACCAAACCTTTGAAAATTACCAATGAATCTTAAGCAGAGGTGCTGAAATCTTATGCAAAGAAAATTATTGATCAGGGATTGGACCTTCAACCTGGATGTTCACCTGACCTAACTTCGCTTAACAATGTACAAGTATCCACTACAATGAAGCCCATAGCAGCTAACTTCCCAGATATCTGCTCAATTATGAAACCATATCTGGAATTGGGCATTAATCACAGTATTTACAAAATAAATACCTCCAAAACTAATCTGAATGTACATATGTGGATATAGCAGTAAATAAGGTCTAAGTTTAAGCCATCATTAATAGCGGAGATCCAATCAATTAGTCAGCATAAAATTGGTCAAAAAGCTTTAATTCCCCAATTGTTGCCCACTATCAGGAATATGGAGCAGCAGGAGCGCATTAAGCCAAATCTCTTGGTGCATACTGTACCCTACATCTTCGATTTGGATCTTTTGTAGTGACAGCACCTGCCATAATATTCTTAAATATGAACTATGATATCCTAATTGGAACTTATTTCCTGAGGAGATATGGTTTTAAAGCAAATCACAAGGACGATACTCTCACCATTCTCTTACAGGATACCCCACTTTACTATATTAAGGATGGAGCAGTTGAGAAAAAGAAGTTCATCCTATTCATAAATCTGGCCTACAAAGATTGAGTAGTCACAATTTAGTACGTTAAAGTACAATTAAAATAAAAACACTACTCACCCAGATTAATGAGTCAAAGGGCATGTCTCTTTGGTCAAATTATTACATTACTATATCATCAGGAGATCAAGTAATCATCCCAACTGGACAAAAATTAATACTCAGAAGGACTTTATGGTGAATTATATCAACTATGGTCCAAATCACAATTTTAGTCAAACATTGCATATGGTATCATCATCCCCGGCCACAGAGAGAAGTACATCTTGTGTATAATCCAAAATTGGCCCATTACCATCAAGTGACATCAGAAATTTGCTTTCCTGCATCTTTTCCCTACCACAAAAATTAACTCATTAAACGAGTTTGGAGCTTTTGTCAAATTAGAGCTTCCTAACAAGGACCTAATCATCACTTGAACTGTTGTCCCTATGGCCAGTTTAAGCAATTCAACCAACTAAGAAAGGCCAAGCTCAAGTGTTCTTTTAAAATATCATGAATTATTAGCATAAGTTTTTTAACCTTGGATGTGCTAAAGAGTCATCCACACTTTTGATACTGCAGCGATTATAAAACGATCTATTTACGTCCAATATAGATAATAAAAAGTATCTAAAGAATTCGTTTTCAAGGGATTAAAGAACACCATAATCGCAGCATGTTAGTGGCATCAAGAAGTCATTGGACTGCACCAATATTAATATATAGAAAGGGAATGAGGAAAGCAATCAAGCTGGCATTGATTACAAAAAAATTAAACATTACAAAGGAGGACCTGTACTATCTGCAACTGATTAACAATGCGTTTTAAAGGCAAGGGGGCGCAAAGTTCTTCTTGGTAATGGACCTTATTGGTGGTTAATGGCAAGTATATATTCCTAAGAGGCGCGCAAATAATGTGAAATTATAACCCAAGAGGGCCTGTTTTGGCTGACAAGAATATCTCAAGAGCTCTGCAATGCCCCAACTACCTTCCAGAGAGACATGGATACAACGTTGGTATATTTAAAGTTGTCAGGTGTATTAGTGTATCTTGATGATATCAATGTTTTCAGACGCAATTTAAACGACTGTTGGAACACTTATAGAAGAGTTTCAGAAGGTTAGAAGCTGCAAACCCAAAAAGTACCAGATCTATAAGAAACAGCTCAAATATCCTGTCTTTAAAAAATTAAAGTATGTTTTCATCCCCAAACCGCTGAGCTATGCCATCTCCAAAATGAGATGGATCTACTTTAATCATATAATTCAAGTTTTACTAGAATGATTGGTTGCTACCGCCAATTTATAGCTGATTTTGCAAAAATGGAGAACCGCTCTTCTATATACTTAAAGATAGGGTCATATTTGACTGGATTCTATCTTTTCAAGTTGACTTTAATCAACTCCAATAAGCACTAAAATAGCGCCCATCCTTTGATTTCTGCAATTTTTTTGGTAATTCATCATCCAAACTGACGCATCACTGATGGCATTTGGAGCTATATTATCTCATATTGGGGAGGACGGAGAAGAGCATCTATTTACCTTTGTTATTGGGCCTTAAAAAGGTACAGGATAGAAAATATATAGTGCAGAATTGGAATGCTTGGCAGTCATATATGCTTGCAAGAAATTTTTGGATCTATCTACATAACACACTCACTTTACGATTGTTACCAAATCATGCATCCTTAAGATGGCTGAACAACTAAATGAGCCTGAGGGCCGATTAGCCTGCTGGCATTGAAGCTTCATGACTATGACTACACAATTGAGCATTGCGCTGGGGTAAAGCATTAAAAAGCTGACTGACTATCCTGACTGCCCACTATTGCAACATTTAGTCTGTCCGTTGATGTGTTGTTTAAGAAGATGATTAGCGGAGAGTACCAGATAAGCTCAAATACATCCAAAAAACTAAAAATGGACTTATGAAAAGATACAACTATCAAAAATGAGACACTACAAAATCCTTGAAGGCAATAAGTATATATTTCAAAACCATCAGCCTGAAACTTCATTATTTTGGCTTCTCATAAGATCAGAGTAATGTTGGATTTAAAAAGACAAAGGAGCACCTGAATCAATTCTACTATTGGGTGTCTATGCATTTTGACAATCAGGAAATGATAGATTGCTATGCGAAGTGTCAAGGTGAAAACCATTCTAAAAAGCGCAGCTCATGAACTTTTTTGGCTCAAGTTTGCATGGTATACTGTATCTATTGAGGTTATTGGCCCTCTTCCAATAAAGCAATTAGAAGGCCAAGTACATTATTATTGCTATAGAACCACTTGACTAAATTGGTCAATGATAAGGCTATTTGGGAAGCAGGAGCGGCGACTACAACCAATTTCGTTCTTGAAACATCCTCCACAAGCATGGATATCTCCAGATTATCCTTACAGATAATGTAACAAATTTCACCGCTCATGTCCTTGCCAAGCTTAACCAGTTAATGGAAGTATGAGGAGTGCTTTCTACTCCCTATAATCCTGAAACCAATGGTATATTTGAGCAACCAAATGGGACGTTGGTGAATATCATCAGGAATTTAACTTTGATCAAACCATCAAAATGGAGTGCTTATCTAAGTTTTCAGTATTTGCCTAAAATATCTCCTACCATCTATCAACCAGAATGTCACCTTTTCAGCTAATATATGGAAAACTTCTGGCCTTACCATTGCTACTATATTCAGTCCTAGAAGGTCCAATCAAGAATAACTAGGATCAATATGTCAAGCAACTTATGGATAATTTGATCAAATTACAAGCCCAAGCCTTTGACAACATTTTTGCCCTGAAAAGGGCTTGGCATTATGAGGATTTGGAAAACCGTTGAAAATTGGCTGATTTTGAGTAGCCAATGAAGTTTTACTTTGTAACGCCCATGGATAGGGCCAATTGCTAAAGTTAATCGCATATAGATTGGCACATTTGAAATGATTGAGAAGATATTACAATTCAAATAAAATCAAGGATGTTAAGAATGGCCTTATATACGATTGAGTCCATGAAAAATTCTAAAAAGCTTCAATAAGTTGAAAATTAAGAACACATCTAGCATTGCAGATCAAAATAAAATAAGAAAAAGAAAGGGAAAAATATAAATATAAATATATAAAATAAATAAAGAAAAATTGTGTATATGATATAATTAATTAATACTATTGTTTGCTCTTGAGGAAAACAGGGGATATGAGTATATCCATAAGCAATTAGGGCTGACGTTAAGGCTATGCATCTGAATATTTCTATAAGCAAGTTAGGCTGAAACAAAAAGCTGAATGATGTCAATCAAATGCAGTCTAATTGGGTATCTTAGAGCTTATGTTCAAGTCAGCGGGGGGAAATGTCTTATTCCGGTGGTTGACTCAAAAAAAAACCCTTTGGCAACCATCAATATAGGACAATTACCCTTTCACCAACTCAGGCTGATTAACCTTATATTAACTCAGGCCGATTACTCTTTCACCAACATGGCAGATTACCAACTCATCAACTTAGGCAATCTCTCTTATGACAAGTTGGAAAATTTGTCCCAATTAATCAGGCATAATATTATCTATATATTCAGAAATCTTCTTGGGATTGATCCCTAAAGAAAGCACTATAATCCCTTGACCAATGACAGTAATAGGATTGTCCCTCAAATTGTTGCAATCACTTTTCCACCATATGGAAAATTTTATATACCAATCATTTTAATTGGCATGATAGTACTTGCACATGGATTGCTTGAATGAGATTACCTAGTGCTATTTAAAGGCCTGTTGATTTCCCAATTAAAATACATCATATACTTTAAATAATGTCAATTTCCCAGAAGTCTTATTTTATCATCTTTATGACTAAGACCAAATTGGGCTGACCTTAAAACAATTTTGCACATTTGTGTTGTGAACTTTGTACCTAGACCTTCTCAATTCTGAGAGTACTTTGCCACTAGTATTAGTAATAAATCATATAGTATCAGCTCAAGGGCCAAACTTATGGAAAATAATATCTGTGGGAATTGCGTGCTCAAAATGTGGCCAGGAGGAGCCCTAGAGGTATAAATACCAGCGCCTGGCTTAATAAAATTATCATCCAATAGTATCTCTTAATAAAAATATAATTTCTTATTTCTCTTTTTTATCTGGTTCTTAAAGAGTCAATTAACTTTTAAGTCAAAAATCATCAGCTTGTACCTTATCCTGCCTTAGTAGAAATTATAAATTTAAAGAGAAAATTTAGCCCTTGTTTGACTAAACTAGTTTGATTAATTTAAATATTCCTAGTGAGCTTCTATATAGTAAATATTATAAGACACTGGCTAAAATTGAGGATCTTGCAGCTAAACTTTTTCCTATTATATGCACAGGATTTATTTTATCAGGTGAACGATCCTCAAATTTAACAGGCAGTTGTTGAGTTATGCCTAGAGATATTCTTTGTTGAACCTGTTCTAGCGCACACCCATTATTTATGGTGTAACACCCAAGGATATCTGAATGGTGACTGAATGGTAGAAACAAGCTCTTTCAACCACCACTCAAGGGCCAAACTGAGCTAAAAACGTTCATTTGTGGCTGCAGTAAAAATTCTGAAACCAAAAATGGGGTCTTGTTCATAATCTGAGCCCTGAAGCCCTTCATTATATAATTAAAATTTCATTGTACCAGTATGTTAACACATTCTTTGGACCCAAGCCCCTCTCCTAGTGGGCAACTCAACTTATTTTTCAGAGGCAATACCCAAACAGACTAAATGTAGAAACTCTCATACAAGGTGTTACTCGTTGGCCACCCACCCAGTGCTCTGATACACACTACCAGCCAACACCAGCGCTCTATTGCAGAAAACCTCAGGTCCCATGGAGCTCAGCCAATCACTACAGATTTACAAACTGGTTTTTGAGAAAGGCGTGATTCCTTGTTAAAATTTATAGTTTTCTGATTATTCTTGGTTGTTAACCCCTATAAATATATTAACTGTAAAGGTTCAGGTTTTGTGCAATTCTCCTCCTTGTATGACAGTAGTTGATATAATTATTGATAATAGTATGCGACGATTATCTGTAGCTGAATTGAAGTATTAGATTTTGGTCCAACGCTTGGCTAGTATTTTTCTTAAAATACTTATGATGTCCTGAATTGGAATTTGTTCTCAGGTACTGCCTAACTTGATCTACGCTCAGATCCCTGTTTATGGTTTCTCTTTTTTGACAAACTGTCAGCAGGAATCACCAATTTGATTCATCTTCTTCTCTGGATCCTCGCTCAAATCCTTACTCTTTATCCCATAGAATCTCCCAATTATCCCACAGAGCAAAAATTTCCTTAAAAAGAATAAAACTGAAAATGGATGCTGATAAAATATATTAAGATAATACTCTGGTAATAAGTCCATAAATTAGTGTACAGTAGTGTTCTGGCTTCAGGACATATAATGATCTTGGTCCATTTGGCTGATTAATTCACTATCACATATATCAACCCCAGGATGGGTGACACCAAATGGAGAGCCAAGCCAATCTTTATCTTTCCTAACTTTGTGTAAAGTGGTGTGTTTTTTATTAGTGAATTCTTCAGGGAATTTATAATGTGGAATTCAGCACCCAACCTTGGTTGGAACCTCCTCAATTAGATAGCAGCCATTACCATTGAATCACCCATCCTCATCTCATCAGTGATGGTCTTCCTCATCCTGGCTAGGATTCTGTCATTGGACATCCTCGAGACCTAAAGTGGAAAGAGTTGGAAATTGTATGCCTAACTTTTTCCTCTCATTCTAAGCAAACCAACCATATTTGGCAAGTGACCTGCTTAGGTAATGGGACTTGTTACCTATTAAGGCAGATTATGAACCATTTTATTGATTTTCTAGCTGTAGGCAGCATCACTCGCCTCACAAATTAATCCTTTAATCCTAATCAGTCAGTGATGTATCTTACCAATCCCAATCCGTACACCTGGTATTTAATTGACTATCAGATGCACATATTTTTTTGGCAACTCTGCCCGAAAAGATCTTAAGCATTCATCTGTATCAATCCCCAATGGATCTAACCAGGCAAATAACCTAAAATCCCCCAAACATAGTTACCCTGAGATCAGGGTTACCAATATCCAATTCACTTCGCATTATGAAATTATCCCCTAGTGATCCCTGGTAATCTAGTTGGTTGGGAATATGAGCAAAAATCCCAATACATCCCCCCTTTTGCCTAGATTTCCCGCAAGAAAAGGATTAAGCAGGAAAACACTGCTTTGGACACTCGTTCAATACATCATTTTTTCAAGTGGAGTACTATCATCAGCACTAAATGCTGCTCGGGACAACCTTCAGCATGCAGCTCTCTTACTCTTCCTCCTCACTACCACCTACTCAAAGTGAAGTTCCTCATGACCTTCTATCATGCTAGGCTGATTGATTTACCCGTGATGATATTAGTCCTAGGATCCAGTCTTTCCCAATCAGGGCATATGACCCACTGTCATATTCTTGATTATTGGTCTGGCATCCTCAATTTACTGAATTTATCTTCATCAGAGACAGGAGATTCTTGTCATTGTTGTTGATTTTACAGCCCAATTAAGAATGCTCATTTAGTTCGCCCTTGTTTTTTTCTTCTTATAGCTTCTTGGCTCATATCATTCTTAATTCTTTTCTGGAGAGATTATCCCATTAATTTTAAGGTTAATTTCTACAAAATTTGGAGCTTGATTGATTTCAGAGTGCATAATGTTGACTATCATATATGTCTAACAACACTTCTTATCAAGCTCATATGTAAAATTCTGAGTCGTGGTACCAACAGCTGCTCAATAATTTTTCTGATTAAGATCTTCAGCTCTTCCAGCAGATGAGTCAATCTGCATGATGAAACTTTTTTATGGTACTTCCAGGACTCATACTCCTAGTCAAGTACCAGCAGCAGTCCTTTTGTGGAATTGCCAGAAACGGTAACCAACCCCTCTGAAACCAGGTTAGCAATTATCTAAAATGACTCCCAACCAATCCAACCTCAGTCATCAATTCCAGAGTTATATTTCGAGACTCTCCTGAATTTGGCTTCTTTTGCAGATACTCCTATCATCAACAACATCCTGAAGCAATGCCCTTTGCTCTTGATTGTTCGTTCCTTTCCAGATCAGACTTGCTACCAGTGTTCCTCTTTTGGTAAATACACAAGACAGCTGTCTTGGCCACCAGACTAACCATTAGCAATAGTGTACATTTCGAACTCTCCTATGCAGAATTAAGGGCCCAAGTCACCAAGGCTTTGTTTATGGCTCTGAATTCTTCCAATCTTGAAAACATCCTAGATAAGGATATTGCAGCCTATGCTTTTCACTTTGCTGGCCAAGTTCTTCAAAGTTGGGCCACGAAGCACCAAGCCTCTCCTGGCTTCCATTGCTCTTTCTGCTTCAGCTTCCAAATAGCTTGTAGTCATTGCTTGCAGGATGCCATTCGCTTCTTACACCACTATCTCATTTCTGGCACATCCCATCTTTATCTTCCACTGAAAGCTTTGATAGGGGGCATGATTTGGCAACCCCCACTTAGTATCCCATGCTCGTTGCCAGCCCATATGTCCAGTGTTTTTGATGAAGCCCATCAACAAGCGCTCAAGGCCAAACTTCAAGTTCTAGTGCATATTGGGATTACTTGGGGTTTTTTTCCAACTGCCTCTTCTTGTACATTTGCTTCCCTCTCCGCTCTAGGGTATTGTATTTAGATTCTTCTGACATTTTATTTTCCCTTTCCCTAGTTGCTTTCTCACAGGGATCTGCATCTGCTCAACTAACTTGGTTTCATGTAGTTCTAGCCCTCACTAGAGTCTAATCTCACATAAATTTTGACGGGTTATTTGTTTCTTATGTGATCCATCCTCCCTCCCCAAGAGGCGACATTTTCAGAATCATCCCTGAAACAAGGATAAACAATAAAAGAAATTACAAAAATATATCATTTTTTCTATGCATTTTTAATAACTTTTTTATTATTTTTATCAAAATTTATTTTTCTTTTTTCCTATGAGACTTGCCCTTTTTTAGTTCAGAGTCCATCTTTTTATTTTATCCCCCAAACTGGATCCTAGGATACTTAGACCTGCCAGTTTTCTATGGTTTAGAGGCCTTACTTTTATTAGACTAAACCATCTAGATTGGTTCAGCGGACTTTTTTTGGACTGTAACAAATCATTAGGATATAACCAACTTAATGGTTCAGCAGTCCTTCAGGAACTTTTTTATTATTTTTTCATCGATCCATTGCTTTAATACTTACAATGGAGCCAATTTACTATCATTCCATCCAAGAAGTTCTTGATGGAATAGGCATCATCACCATCTTGGCAATAACCTTAAATGAACCCAACCACAAAGCATCCAATTTGTCTCTTCTTATGAAACCATGCATATCGCAATGGGTAACTCTTTCGCCTATTCAGTATTCTGAAAAGGTGAGTTGGTTCTTATATCCATCATTTTTGCTTGTATCCATTTCCTCAAAATAGTATCAAATGCTTATAATTAAATTTCAATCAGGATATATGTCAATTGGTTCAGGTACTGCTCTGCACTCATCCCCAATTTTGGTTCCATCACCAAATATAAATTGGTATCAACTCAGCCTTCCTCCCATATAGCAACTCAAATGGAATCTTTCCCAATGCTGTATGATGACTAATATTGTAGGAGAATGTTACCAAACTCAGGTATGTTCCTCATGTGGAAGTTCTTCCTGCAACCAGCTTTTTCAGCGTCATGGCCAGCATCCCATTAACTCGTTCCACCAGTCCGTTCATCTCTGGCTAGTAGGGTGCAGACCACTCCTCAGATCCCCAATATCTCATTTAATTGTGGGATCACAAGAGACGTGAAATTTGTTCCATTATCACTCAGAAGGACCTGTGGGCATCCATGTCAGTATACTACTTGATCTATGTGAACTTTAAAGTACTGTTAGCTTCTGCTTTCGTCAGAGCCTTCGTCTCACCCATCTCATCAGATGACCAATCACAACTATTATTTACTTGACTCTCCCCATGCTCATCGTCAGTGGTCCCATCACATCAATGGATACTGTATGCTAAGCAAAACCAGGGCAAACCAGTTGGTATCCAGTTGTATACTTATGTGGCATTTGCAACAGGCACTTCACACAACAAGCCATATAGTTCATGACATTAAGTTGATTGACTCCCAGTAGTACTGTCAAATATGGTCAGTCATTTTTCTCAGGTCTCCATGCCTGACAACCTTATGAGCGGCTTGAACAATAGCTACTCTTTCTGAAAGATTTGGGAATAGTGCCCACTTTTCATTATTTGTAAGTAAAACTTGTCCATCCATGGTCTTGATGTTTTCCATTGCTTTTTGAAGCGCACCTTGGATTTCTCAGGTCTTGTTCCCAATTTCTCCATCAAGCATTCTTTGGAATAGCTTATCTGCCTGCTGATAACCATCAGGACCATTAGTAACCTCAATAAGCCATCCATATTCTTATGGGAAGCCCCCACTCAGTGGACAATATCATAATTGTATATCTGCAACTTCAGTGCCCATTGGGCCAGTCGTCCTTCTGGCTATCTTAAATTGTGAAGTCAATGCAACAAGGAGTGGTCTGTCACCAATTTGAAATGCATTTCATGGATGTACACCCAAAATTGTTTACAGGAGTAAATGACTTCAAGGCATTCATACTCAGTTACAGTGTAGTTCTCAGTTTCTGAAAGTGTCCGTCTCACATACGCCACCTGATGTTTGTCCCCAAGTTCATCTACTTTGCACAATATGACGCCTATTGCCATCAACAAAGCATCAGTTTGTATAATAAATTCTCAATTGAAATTTGGATATTTCAAAATCAGAGAATATATCAAGTACTGGCATAACTCATCAAAGGACTTCCGTTCTTCTTCATTTCAAATAAAACCTTTTTCAGATCCTTCAGCAGATGGAATAAGGGCTCAGCAATTCTGAAAAACCCTGAATACAAATTCTATAGTATATGACCATTCCATAAAACACTTTGATATGGACACTCTTCAGCACAGCCATTCATTCTATGGCTTTGATCTTCTGGGCTTGCGTCTGCAGTCTCCTAGAGTTGATCAAGAATCCCAGATTTTCCAACTCTTTCTTAAAGAAGTAACACTTCCTTAGATTAATCTTAAGGTTGGCCATGGACAGTCTCTTGAACACTTCTTCCATGTGGTGAAAATGGTCAATAAATGTCCTACTGAAAACATTGATATTGTCCGAGTACACTAGGACACATGACAACTTCAAGTCATTTAGTATAGCTACCATGGCCCTCTGTAATTTTGCAGGAGCATTGCACAGACCCTGGGGCATCCTAGTCGGTTAATATAGCCCCTGCGCGGTAATAATTGTGCAGTTTTCTTGGTCTTCTCTCGGAAAATCAATTTGCCAATAGCACATTATTATAAGCAGCGCGGAGAAATACTTCACTTCTCCCAATTGATTTAGCGCATCATCAATTCTTGGTATTTAGTAAAAATCCTTCTTTGTAATATTGTTCAGCTTCAATAATCAATCAACACCAGATTAGAGCCATTCTTCTTCTTCACAATAAGAATTGGACTTACCCAGGGACTCAATGATGTAACTAGAAGCCTATTCTTCGCTAGTTTGCTGATTTCTTCTTCCACTGCCGCTTTGGCTGCCTTCAACTGTCAAATTAGTCTCATCCTGATTAGCAGATTTTCCCTGTTATTGACCTTGTGGAACACATCTCTTGCGCTCCCCAAATTGTTGTCATCCTGAGCGAATATTTCCCAATATTTTTCAAAGAATTTAAGCACCTCCTCATGCTGTCCTTACATCAGATCAGCAAGTTTCTCTTTATCAACCAACAGGTTGATACTCTTGGTTACCCCAGCCAGCAATCCCATCTCATCAAGTGTCCCAAAATGGTAGAATTTCCTCAGATCAGCCGATGAGATTAGGTGAACAAACGTGACGATTTGATTCTTCTCAATCTTCATCTGTTTTTCACTTAAATTCTCCAGGAGAACTAAACTTTTTCCATGGCCTGGCATTATTATTCCAGAAGCCACCCAAGGCTCTGATCTGGACTTCTTCCAGGTGCTTCCAACCGCCCCATAAAGCAGCTCCGTGTCTCTAGTGTACCCCATGTTGACTATTATTTGTGATTCATCAGTATGGCTTTTGCATTCTTGATCCTCAGTAAAATTCCCTGATTTTCTAGGATTTCTGTCAGCATCTCTCATCACTTCTGACCAATTAGTTGGTATCAAATTGGGAAAATGCCATCATTTTATATCAAGTTAATATAGTTTTTTCTCCTACTCAGTGGATCTTCTCCATACTTATGATAGACCAATGGTATTGTCTAAACCAATATGTTCAACATATCATTCTTGAAGTTACATTTAACTTTGTACCTTCATAGAAATTCTCTCCTGATCAGAATGTCGTAGTTTTGGTTGGCCAAAACTATTGCTGGTGCAGACACCACTAGGAATCCAAATCAAAGTGGCAGAGCGCTATACACTCCACATGAGATGGTAGTATTTGGCCCAGCTGTCCTGTGCTACTTTATGTATTCCAATTTCATGTGAGATCTTCATCTTATTCACCAGGTTGGTCAAGACAATATTAATAGGCGCTCCTTTGTCAACAATCGTCCTCACCCATACTTGATTCACTAGTATATTTATATATTTGTACACTTGGAGTATTGTAAGATAATATTTACTGAGTGTATAGAGGCATTATTAGCTGAATTGAGGGTGTGAATGATTTGCGCCACTAAATCAGGAAACAATTCCTTGACTGCGCTGAGGGAGATTGACAGGTTTGCCTCATAAATCGAACTCCAGTCAATTCTTCAGGATTATCTGAAGCTCAAATCTTGATCGCTAGTTGTCAGGTCTACAGATGGGCAACTTCTTTGATTATCCCAGGGTTGATCCCCCTCACGCAGGATATTGTTACCATACTCACGTCCAAATTTACTACTTGATACAGCTGATCCTGTACGTCTTCATCTACAAACATATCGCTGATGTTAATTTCATCATGCATAAAATCAGGAGGAACAGGCTTCTCTGAAGCTCTAGACAGTTCCTTGTCTAGGCTTTGGGCCCTTTTCCTGACTCTTTTGCAGATGTAGACTCTTTTACTTGGACCACGTTAATGTGATCCTTAGGTTTCTTGCAATGTATAGAAGTATGTCCCTTTCCTCCACACTGTCAAAAGACTTTCTACTTCTTATTAATCCGTTTAAAGTCTTCACGCTTATTCCCTGGTACATTCAATTATTCATCTCCTTAGCGCCTTCATTCCCCTTTGTGGATTTGAATTTCATACTGGGTTTGATTTAAAATTCTATTTGGGTCACCAAAGGTAGCTCCCAAAATTTCAAATTGTCTACCATATGAGAGGTGGTAATTTCTGTTAAGAACATGGAAGATAACATCTGATTCAAATAATGTTAGGGCTGAAGGGCTGCTTGTAATTCAATTCAGGCATCAAAATCATCCAGCACTTTTGCTCTAACTAGGATTTGCGATTCTAAAAGGGACATCATTAAAGCTTGGTAAGGATTTATCTTTATGGAATTGAATGCCCATAAACTCTTGTTTACACTTTTCTATGCATGCCAGGCTTCCAAATCATTTCTTAATAGCCACTTTGTGCTCTTAGTACGACCAGCTGTCCCCCTCCAGGTGGGGCAACACTAGGTTTTTTAATTGGTATCTAAGCAATTAATCTCCATCAATGCCTTTTGACAATCACTGTATCAATACATTGTCATATTAAAACAATTGAAAAACGCTGGGGCAATAAAATGGAGAGTTGGCAATTTTGGTGTCACTTTGAACTCTTCCAAGGTTTCTCTAGCCACCTCTCTTGGTTCAGCTACTTAGCTCACTTGAGAAGTAATTTGGGCATCATCCCTAAAATAGTGGTAAACCCAGGCGGCATGTTTCTTGAGGTTGTCATCTTTCCAATTAGAGTACAAGGAGTTCTTTGTTTTAGTGTTGGACGCCACATATGGCTCACATTCACATTTGTGAGTCTTCAACTACTTGACCTCTTTAATCAGCCACTCGATATCAGTGCTGAATGCCCTTAAATGAACACAATCTGCTTCACGTTCCATTATCAGAAATAATACTTCTCACGTTAAGTCCCCTTCTTTCTTCTTCAATGACATTACTTTTCCAAGTAACTCATTTCCAAAACTCATGGCATTATTGACACCTTCCTCCATCTTGGTGATTCTATCCTTCAAGGCTGCAAATTTTTGATGATCTGCTGAGTTCAGGGCGTTCTGATTAATTGCTGCCAAATCCGTCCATAGTTTTCTTATCTCATCTTTATATGACATCTTGTTCTAATCTCTTATACTCAACTAATCCCCTGTAGTGCGCACCAATTAATAAAACTTTTTGAGTTATGATCATTCTTGGTTAATGACCCCTATAAATATATTAACTGCATAGGCTCATGTTTTGTGCATTTCTCCACGTTTTATAATAGTAGTTGATGTAATCGTTGATGATAGTATGGCAACTATTTTGCTTAGTTGAATTAAGGGTTGGATTTTGTTCCAATAGCTCAACCAGTATTTGCCCTCAAAATACTCATGATGTCCTGAGTAGGGATTTGTTCCCTGGTACCACCTAACTCGATCTATGCTCAGATCCCAGTTTTTTATTTCTCTTGTTTGACACACTGTTGGCAGCAATCCCTTATTCAATTCAGCTTCTTCTCTGATCCAGACTCAGATCTTTATTCTATAATCTATAGGGTCTCTCAATTATCCCACACAGTAAAAATCTTTTTGAGAAAGAATAGAACTCAAAATGGATGCTGATAAATTATACTAACATAATACTCTGATATTAAGTTCATAAAGTAGTGTACAGTAGTATTTTTTATTAAAAATCTTTAGGGATTTATAATGGGTAATTCAACGCCCAACCCTCATTTGGCACCTCATCAAAAAAACGGCAGCCATTGTCATTAAATTACCCATCCTCATCATCAGCGATGATATTCCCCATTCTGGCTAGGATTCCCTTGTTGGACATCCTCAAGACCTAAAATGGAATGAATTGGAAAACGTGTTCCTAACTTTTTCCTCTCATTATAAGCAAACCAACCATATTTGGCAAGTGACTTGCTTAGGTAATGGGATTTGTTACCCATTAAGGCAGATCATGAACCAACTGATTGATTTTCTAGTTGTAGGCGGGATTACTCACCTTGAAACTTATTTCTTAAACTCCCACTCAGTTGGTGATGAAACCTGACCAATCCCAATCATTACACCTGGTAGTTAATCAACTATCAGATGCCCCTATTTCATTGGCAACTCTTCCCGATGAGATATTAAGCATTCATCTGGATCAATCCTTGATGGATCTGACTAGGTGAATAATCTAAAATCTCACAAACATAGTTACCCCAAGATCAGGGTCAACCATTACTCAATTTTTTGCATTAGGAAATTATCCCATAACGATCCCTGGTAATCTAGTCAGCTGGGAATAAGGGCAATTAACCCAACAGATTTCTTATTATTATGGCTAGTGGAAATGCCTGCCCACTTCTTTTATCAGAAGAAAAATCCAGATCAACAGTTCAGAAATTCATGTCACTTAATATTGCAACACTGCGACCACAGTTATTGGAGTAATTCTGCAGGAATTGAACTGCTTCTACACCAACCTTTACCATCCTGACCAGGTGGCCCCTTCAGACATCCAATGCTACCCCTTGAAAATGTCAGCAACGCCACTGACATACAATCGACAAAGCTCTCCTACCCAAATCACTATTAGGTAATTTTTGAAAATCCTTCTTCAATTCCCATGGCGTAATGTCCCTGGCCCTGAAAGCCTACGTTTTAAAGTATACCTTCTAGAACCTGCAGCGATAGCCAAAATATCTAAAAGCCTTTTTACCTCAATAATGGCGAATGGCGAGGTCCTCCATAACTCCAAGGTATAATCATGACCCTCATACATGATAAGGCAAAGAGAACCTGTCCAACTGGCTCCCCATAGCATTCTTTATGCGGAACAAAGATCTATACAAAGCTTCTAGCCAACTGCATCAATGCATGGGTGTTGTATTGCCTTAAACTTAACCAACATGTTTATATTTCAGGGAGGTCAGAATGAGATAACTATGATGAATTCCTTGCAACTTTGACTAATAAATCACGTAGGGCGAATGACTTTATGGCTCTTCTGGTCATGGAGAAGGCCTACAAACAGGTTACTTGGAAGTATATAGATTCTTCGTTAGTTAACATCCACATTTCTTTAAAGCTATGCGTTGGATTTCTGCTCTATGACAACTCCACACAAGAGTACTGGAACCAACAGGATCTTTAGTGGCTTTAACAGTCAGGCAGAGTCTCTGGCAAGTGATCTCCTGAGCTAAGCCTTTTTAATACACCCCAAACCCCCTATTGACATCCTTTCAAGATAATCTAATGGGGCATTGTCCCAGGTAAGCCCTCATCCACATAATGCCAAATGTGGATGACACTGCCATTATATTTGGAAGTCTTGAGTAAATCAACATTACTGCTATGAACCTTTAGGGGACCACCAAAGCGTCTAACGCCAAAGCAACACATCCAAAACAATGATATTAAAGGTTGGCTTCACCACCTTATCCAATCATTTTATCTTAAAACCACGTGTGGCACCTTCTATCACCTGAGTGAATGCCAATCTACTAAGTTTCCACGCATAGAAATAATGAGGACTTGATCCTTGTGGCTTTGAGATCCAGGATTTCCAGCTGAAATAGGTGGAACATTACCCCCAGGGTAAGATCTTGATGGACATTGTGTTTCTCCTTTCCAAAGTCTTATTCCTTATACATGTCTGTCCATTTTAAGACGCATTATATACCCAGATCAACGCACTCCTCTGTTGTTGTTTCAAAAGCTCTAACTACCCACCAAATTTATGGAAACGTCAGAAGAGATTTATACCAACCTGATGGTTGGTAAACGTGAGCACCCAAAAGAAAGCCAGAATGCCAGAGGCATTGCCAACCAAATGACATTGTATGGAGCCGGGCATTGCAAAATGATGAATTGTTGGTGAAGAACAACAGTGAGTATGATCACCTGAGGACAAACCAAATTGAGCCACCCCAGTCCCTGAAGGTCTTACTTCAGGGGCGGAATCACAGAAATAGTTTCAATGAGTTCATCGGTATATTGGGTTGTTCTGACTGGGGAGACAAGGAGGCGGATCCTTGCTTGTAGATGGTGGATGTAAGGCCACAAGATCCCAGTATACTGTTGTCAGAAGTTCATGATAGCAGGGTTAAAGTGCCAGAAGTATCTGACTCGCTGAATCCAATCAATGATTGTGGGGCCATAGTGACCATGAGTACTGGTAGAGCCCATATGGAGTATGGACCGATGGGCCACCAGGGAAAAGCCATTGGGGATGTGGCCAGAAGAAAATCAACACAATAAAAATTTATTGGTTTTTGGCAAAATTTTATTGAAAATAAAAAGGAAGAAAATCGACCAACAATTTTCTCAGTGCAATGCAACTGATTAAATAGTGGTCAATTGGTGCAGTGACAAGCTGGGATTGGGACCCTCAATTTCGACCTAACTGGCGATTTATTTGGGAATGGGGCGGATTAGTTCACTGGAAACCAACATCAAAGAATTTGGTGGTGGGCCAAGTCGCTGTCAGTTTGACCTTGAACATCTGAACTGAGGCTCAGCTATGTTTCTGATGGTTGGCGCGATGGCGTTTGGCCCGATGAGTATCAGGAATCCCCCAAGGCCACCCCACATAGGGGCAGACCCATTGGGTTGGGAATGGGTTTGGGACGCCCAACCCGTGCATGCTCAGTCATGGGGATGTTCATTCAGTCAGTGACATTGCATCGGGCACAACGCCCAATTTGCCAACAGGGAGCTTTGAACCCTCATCAATGGCGCCCAATGCTGTTACCTGCCCATCAGGGATGATCCCCCAACGATTTTGGGAGGAGGGTGATTTTTTCAATCATCGCATTAACTGAATTGAAACTGTCAGGAATTCTGGCCAATAGATTGGTCTTCATACCTTTCTGACCATTTGAAATCTGAACATTGGGCTGATTGCCACTCAAATTAGTACCAGTCAATTTCATTTTAAAAATCTTGGTGCAGATTTCACTGATTCCCTGTAACAGTTCTGCCAAGGTGAGTGTGGGTACTGGGGGTGGAATCTGAAGCGGAAGAGCTATTACCCAGCGCTCATCTACTACGTGAGCGAGATCGCCCTGAGTAATGAGGGGTACTGCCATCCTCTTTGGTGCCTTCTTGCTCAGGAATGGGAAAATGGCCCAATCAACGCCCAGAGGACGTTCCTCAGGACTTACACCAATGGCACTGCCAAAAATTTCCTGATTTAGCAATGAAAGGGGCTTAGGGCTTCTTGATACACGCTACCACACCACCCAATCAACCTGAAGCTATTTGTGATAAGTTTTCTGATGATAATAAAAACCCATTCACTAATGGGCGCCAGCCCTCTGCCAAGCTGCCTCAGCATTTATAAGCTTTCCTAGAGCATCGTTGACATCTTTGGGGAGTGGCTCACAAATCACTAGGACTTTACCTGAAAACCTTTCCTTCTAAATATCAGATTGGGCTCTCATTAACCTGAGATAATGGGTTTGCATGTATACCACGCATTATAATACAGAAGGGATGGCCCTAGGCTTAACCCCTGTTGCCACGGGATTCTGCACGATAAACAGGTTTTCACAACTTTTTCATCCCTCAGGTCAGACCTCACATCTTCCAAATCTTCTCAAACTCCCCCTCCTTCAGTGATTATTGACTTCCTGAGGCTCTGGTTGGACGTGTATCACCCAAATCTTACAGCAAAGATGTCTAGTACTCTGAGGCGGGTAATACACGTTTATATAGGACATGAGATAAAAAGTATGTTGCCTTTAAGCACTAAAATTCTTTCGCTGTTTAAAGCTTATATGTCTCCCATTTCCACAGTTTTTCATCAGCTCAAATGTCGCACCATTCTGTATCAAGGTCTGTGTGCTCCTCCATACCTTTCCATGGTCTGGACCACATGTTCAATAAGTATTTTCAATCATACCCTAACTAGATACCAACAACCCCACCCAGTCCTTGCTTCTGTCTGGTCCATACTAACTATATGCAATTTACTTTCTTTGTGCGGCCTTTGAGTTGCAAGTGTGGACCCTACCAGATAGGATAACTCAATCCCAGGTGAATTTCATGATATCCCTGATAGGCTCTACCATGTCTTCATCTTTCCCCATTCAGTCTCTACTACAGCACAGCTATGGTGCGCAATCCCTTCCTTTTCTTGACGTCAGCTCTATACTCTTCCCCTCCATAGTCTCTTAGGAGCCCAGGCTTAACTTAATAAGCACTGATAATCTTCCTGGGTTGTACATATTTAGTACTAAAAACATATCAGAGTAGATTGCCTCTCAAGCAAATCACCAACTGATAAGGTAGTGTTGTTACCTTTATTTATAATATTTCTTATTGAAGTGGGGAAAAATTCTCAGTAAATCTTTATCTGACCTTTTCACTAACTTTGCTCCATTTAATGGTTACCTTTCTTTGTTGGTTGCTCCCCCATATCACGTAAAAGTTTCATGATTGTAAATCCTGATCTATTCTTAGTTTTAAATAGATATGAGCTAATCACTTATTATGATCTTAATATATTTCTGTTTTCCAAAAAATGCATGAGAAAAAACTAACATTTACTTAATAAATTACTATCCACATTAAAGAGTTTAAAATAGTCAAAAAGTTTTTTGAGATATATGAAACCCTTTAGTAAAAGTCTCATTATAATATGAATAAGCTAACCTAAACTATCTTACTACCGTGAGCTTTGAAGCAATTCTGCTACATATGTACCATGCTAACAATGAAAGGTATGGTGTCCTCAAAAAAGATCTTAATGCCAGGTCTTACCAAGCAGTACTTATACCCTGATGGGCTTATGATATCAACAAATATAACGAAGAACCACTTTAAGATCCCTGTTTAATGGATATTCAGTAATCCAAGGTATACCAAGAGCCGTATTCTATGTTACCATGACATCACCAAGCTCACTGATGACTTGAAAAAATCATGCCTCATGATATGTGTCCCCTTGTCTGGATGCGCAATTAGAAGTCAACAAAAAAATAATTGAGTAGATCACCATTAAGGGTGTTAAATAGGATTAAACATTTATTACAAAATATGAATCCACCAACGTTTAGGTATTTATCATTAGATTTTATAATTTAAAAAGAGCAATAAACAGTACTGTTAACTGCTGCAATGAGCAAATGGATTAAAATTAAAATGATAGTGATAATCAAACCCATTAATCCAGATGTATTTCCAAGTTATACTCAAGCTCTCATTTTACCAAGACGCTTTATAAGTGCATAACAACAAGCTTGCCAAACTTTTCTTTTCTCTTGATCTCACTTTTGAGTGAATGTTACAAACAAATTTTAAATTACCTACCGTCATCTAGACACGTCCATCTTCCAATTATTGTCCTCAGATCCGCCGTCTGCTTCTCCAGCTTTGGCAGTGGATATTACCTCCCAGCGTTTTCAGCCATGCAGGGAAATGCATTTCAATGGTCTCAAATAGTCTGCCAAACTCTACTGGCTGATTTGTCACTCCATGGGACATAGCGCTTCACCTTGAGCGCATCCACCCAACTCACCCCAATCCTCTCACCCTGCCTAAATCCACTATCTGATTTCGCCTCTGTGTCAACTATGGGCATTTTTTCCAATATGCTGATAAAGCAATAATTAAACTCATCACTGCTGCCTTTTCGCCAGCTGACCTTATTGATTTCCGCCCTTTTTAGGGCTATTTTGACATAGGATTCCAAACATATGAGGATGCTGCAGTGTTGGTGTTGACTTCTCTAATCTACAAAAATAACCCGTCCCCACTAACTGAACTCATCTCCCTGATGACATCACACTGGTGTTGTCATTTACCAACCTCCCTTCACATCTCCCACCTCAAATTTTGTATGATGAGTTGATGTCCGGGCTTTTGGCATATGGAACTCAGCCCAACCTAATCTTCACCGTTTCTTCTGGTACAGAGTGCCTGGCTGCCCCTCAAGCCACTGCCACCATCATCCCAAATCACTCTGTCATTGCCAACTAATCCCCTCACATGCTCACATTGCTGCGGCACCAGAGCATTTCTTTTGGGCTCATGTTGATAGTGGTCAACAGATTTGTACCATTTTTTTCAAGCTTTACCACTCTAAAAGGTCCTGCCCCCATGCCGATTCACCTGTTACTATTTTTAAACCTGTTTCAGTTACACCTGAATTGGGCGTTTTGTTGCCTTCTCCCACCCAACATTCTCACATGTTGAGCCAACGTGGGAAAGCACCCACCAAAACCTCCAGCCACACTCAACACCCTGGGCACAACTTGACCAATCATAGTCAAGCCTGGACCACCATTTTCACCCAAGCAACCCATTTGCCTACTAAAGCTCACCCAAATTCTACATCCACTATTATTATGAACTAAATCTGTGAGACCTATTGGATGAGGTTGATGCGTAGGGTAAAATTGTCATCAATGAGGATGATGAATATGGTAAAGAGGCCCAGATGAAATTGATTGTGCTGAAATTTATAACTCTGATTTTGTAAAATCTCACATCCAGACGATATGTTCCTAAATCCAATGCCATTCCCTTCCAAAGTGACCACCAGCTTGCCTTAGCTGCGGTGGCCTTGCCCCATTGCCACCTCTGCAAAGCAGTGGCGCAATCAATGGATCAACTTTATAAAGGGCTGAGAACAATCAACTTTTCCCCTGATTCTTCTGAAGTAGAACGGAAGAATTCACCAAATTGTCCAGTGATGCTAATGACGCTGTCATGAATGTTGAAAAACTAGCATCATTCAACCCTACCTCTAAAATTACTCAGCAAATTATCGCCAGTTTGGCCCAACTCCCAGATGCCCGCCTTTAAGCTGAACATCATGTTGCAGAGTTATTTGAGGCTGTCTTCTAAGCTGATCTTGAGGTAAGTAACCGTTATATCACATTCCTTTAACATCATATGCCGATGCCCCAAAGCCCTTTGCTCTCTGCTTTTGTCCACTTCATTAACTAATATGCATCTTCCATGAAAGACAGCCTGAAGAAGAGCTGCTCAACCCTCCCTTTCCCTCTTCCATGGTGGGCTAGTGATACTCCGCTCTCTTCCAGGTTAAAGGTTTTTATTTTCTTTTGTTTTGTCACCCTGTTTGTTTTGGGCTTTATTTCTTTGAATCAATAATGTTTGTCCCCTGGTTAGCAAACCTCAAATAATTTAATTTAAAACAACAAGCTCGTCAAGACCATCACTTTTCTAATATCAGCCTTAAACCAGCAATTGAAAGTCTCCATTTTAAACTTATTATTAATTACCAAGCCCATTTTAAAATCCTTATAAACCACATTGTGCAGTTGAGATAGAGTCACTAAAATCAACTCACACATCTCGCTGAGGACCTCTTCTGTTTCTTAAAATTTTCTGGAAAAGATGAGAAAACTGCCACTGAAAATAAATTCACGCTCTTTTGAAAGACATAAGCTTTTATGGTGGTTCATTCAGAGACATTAAATAAAACGCCTCCATAATTTATACAAATTTCTCTGTCAATTTGTTTTATTCCAAATTCAAATCTTCTTGTTTTTTATTAACTCTTTTGTTTTACCATCAACAAGACGAATCAAACCACTGACCCATGTAAAATACCTAGGATGGTACTACAAAGTTTCTGGACTGCCACCAAAGTTTTCAATAATGATAATTTCTCTATATGATATGGAGTAAAAGTATTATGTCAATATAAAATGAAAATATAATTTTTTAACCACCATACTGGCCACCATATCACTTTTATACTATAACTCCCAATCTAGACCCCAAGTTTAATTTTTAGTGGATAGACCTCTAATGTGATGTGCTAAATGGTTATATACAACAAAGTCTCAGCTGCTGCCTACATAAGGCTCTCAGTTTACTGCAATACCATCCTTGTAGGCCTTCTGGTGGGAAGATTGGAATATAGGAAAGCAGACATTACCAATATGGAATATGCTTCAAATTACATGTTAAACCATCATAGAGATAAATGCATGCGCAGGGCCAACCAACAAGAAAAAAATCTCAGAAATTAGCCGCAATCATGCTGATCTTAATATTTATAGTTCTTTTTGACTCATATGCTAAGATCATCTAGAGTTTGTCATAGAACATGCAGAAGCTCCCAGGGTTTGTGGTCGACAGTTGTTTATTAATTGCTTACCATCCTCAACTTCATGATTTGTCACTATCAATGGAACCCCAATGCTAACCATGTGGCCCTTCATAAATTCTATACCTTCCTAAAGGCTAAATGGACCAGGATTCTTGCCAAAAAATATGTTGATGGTTATTATTTAACCAATCTCCCATAATTTTTTTATCAATATAGTTTTACAGAAGCATATAAAGTTTCTAAATGAAGCAATTTACCATCCCAGTTGAGTCTTGGAAGAAATTCTGCCAGACTTTGCCCTAATAGGGGATGAAGTCCTGCCCAGAATTTCTGACTTTAGATTATATGCTACAGAATTGTTAACTACTATATCAACATAATTAGACACTTTGTTAAAAAATACAGCCCAAAACTATGCAGTATAAAGAAATTGAGCAAAAAAGCCAATTAAAATACAAAAGTTATATATGATATTTTTTGCATTAATTCCTCCCAAGAATTTACCAACTAATAAAGATAAGGCAATTTCATATTTGAATTATCATTTTTGATATGGACAACAAATTCCTATATCAGCTTTGTTTGACCTTGTCTCTAACCTCTTTTATCTAATAACACCTTTATCTGTTAGCTGATCCCCTATAGCATGTAAATTGTCTAGGATAGTTAATCATGATCTATTTAAAGTCCTAGAAGTATTGTGCTTATCATTTGTTGGATATGTATACAATTCTTATTTCCTATAGTGTTATAATTAATACTAACATTTTACATAATAAAATAACTATACCATAATCAAACTTATTTAAAAGTTAGAGCTCTACTTGATTTCTATGAACTTTTCTATAGAAGGTTAAGTCTCATTATAATGGGAATAAGTCATCATAAAAATTCTACTTCCCCAAGCTTTAAAGAACTGCTGCTACTGATTTATTATGCCATCAACAGAAAGTATGATGGCCCACAAAAATTGCTTCCAGCTATTACACTTCCAAGATTCTTCAGGTACCCTGATGGGCATAGAATTGAATAAATAGCTTTTAGTCAATTTATGCTTTTTTATTAATTAGTATTCAATGATATAAATGTGTATAAATAGCTGATATTCCAAGCGTTCATGACCTTAAGAAGCTCACTAATGACTTAGCAAAAACATGCCTCTCAATATAAGTCCTTAGACTAGATGTGAATTATCTTTTTATTAAGGAAATGATTTAAATATCACATTTGAGGTTGTTATTAATGCCTTAAAGCGGGACAAAAAAGAAGCATCAAAAACTTGGTATTATTGATTATAAATTTTTAGATTGCAGTGAAAACAATAGTGCTGCTAACTTCTGAAAGGAGCAATTGGAAAAAAATTAGAATAAATGTGATAATAAAACCTTACTAAGCAGGATGAATTTGCCACGTAAAACCCAAAATACATCTATGAGCAATATTCTAAATAAGTGAAAACAACAAGCTTACCAAGGCCATCAATTTTCGCAATAGCCTCAGACCAGCTAAACTGAGAATTTCCATAGCAATTCGTTTTTCCTTGCTTAAGACGCACCAAATTATAATAACCACTTGGTCCAGTTGTGATGAAGGCCTCTAAAACTAACTTGCATTCCTCTCTAAGGCCCTCTTCTGTTTTAAAAGCTATTCTAAACAAGCCAAGTAGACTGCCCCAACCACCAATTTATGAACCCCTAATGAGGCCTTCTGCTACTCAAGCGGTTTTCAGATATGATGAGCAAAATGCCTCAATAATTATGCCACATTTCTAGATCAAAAATATTGAAGGTTTATTTAACTTACTATTTTTTTACTAGCAGTATATGTTTTACCATTGATATGGAAGAATAAAAAATTCTCATGCTCATTTCCATTCACTTAAGATACTTTGATAATTTTTCTCTACTGCTTAACCAAAGTTACAATAATAAAGGCTTTTCTAGATGATGGGATAAAATAGTGTTCAGTTAAATATAAATCAAAACCTGTAAAATTTTACCAATATATTTTGGCAACTTATTTAATTTTAAGACTAAGCCGTCCATCCAAACCCAAAATTTTACAATTTCTTTGGGTAGTCTTTTCATATAGTGTTCTAAATGGATACATCTTAACCAAAGCCCATGATGCTGCCTAAATAGGGCTTCAGGTTATTGAATCACCATCCCTGTAGGCCCTCATATTCTGTGTGAATAAATGTTGTCACAACCCTAAGATGGGATCTTACTTAATTGAAATGTTAGATCTTCAAAGTGAGATCTGAATGTGCATGCTCAAAAGCCAATAGAAAATATCTAAGTCTTTATGCAAGCTTACAGAGCTGATTTTAATGGCATTTTTGAATAATGAGTCAGCTTTTTTTGAGTTTTGTCCCAGAACATACAACATTTTGATTTTAATTGAGCCTTTCACTTATTAATTTATTACTGCCCACTCCTTCATACTTTGTCACTATCTCTGGAACCCCAGTGCTAAAAAGTGTACTTAATATCCTTTATACATGCCTCAAGGCAATAAAAAACGAAATTATTTGTCACAAAATATAAAAATGTTCATCACTTGGCCAATCACCAGATTTTTTAATATATTTTGCTTTAAGTTACTGACAACTGTTCCAAATGAGATAATTGTCACCTTCATTGAGGTTTGGGGGCTTCTTTCAGGCTTTTTTAAAAAGGTAGTAAACCCTAACCTAGGTTTTTAATTCTACTACAATTACATTGACATAGTATAATAATTACTATATTAATACATTTAGCACTTTTGGTGAGCTTAGAGCGTAAATACATTATATTGGGTTTCAAAGAACCAAGATATTCCAAATGGTAGCTCCAAAAAATTAGTGAATAGTTTCTGAATAAGTAACCTCCCAAGGGAGTTATCAATTAAAATGAAAATAGATGTCTTGTATCTTGATTACCATAATATTCTATAGTGGATAAGACCATATTCAATCTTATCTTACCTTGTCTCTAACTTCATTCCATATAATGAGCATTTTTAACTATTTTTTCTCACCTAAATCATATAAATTTTGGTTAGTAAATCCCTGTTTTATTTTGTTTATACAAGGCAAGCCAGCCAGGGGATAGACATTTCCAAAATAGAAAAAGAAAGAAATCATTGACATGAAACCTGATCAGGGTCAACTCTGGTGAAGAAAGTTTCCCTACCTCCAGTTTGGGACTCATATTTCTGGTTATGTCATGATATAAGGTTTTCGTGTTTTTAGACCTACTAACCCTAAATAGCTTCCTTTGGCTGGCACCCCAATCAATGTGCAGAGGGTAGGAATCAAACCTGAAACCTTCAGGTTGGTAGCCATACGCCCTAATGACTCACCTTCCACCCCATAAATCCCTGTTATATTATCAGTTTTCAAAAAGTTTGTGCTGCTCATTTATTATATCTCATTATTAATTTTCTTTAACTCACTAATACTATAAATAATCATAAAGTTTTATAATCTAAATAAAACTCTCTTTCCACTTGGCATAACTTTCCAAGCCAAATTACATGAATTAAAAAACAAATTGTATTCGCCCATAGTAGTTTTGCTCCAATGTCATCAGATTCTCCACTGGCTGCTCCAGCGTGGTGCTGCACCAAAGCTCCCCCGCTGTTTTCTGTCCAGAAGGAAAACACTCTAGGACTGGTTCACCCATTCATTCCAAACCCATGGGCCAATTTGTTCCGCCCAAGGACCTGGATGCCAACCTTGCTTGTACCCAAGTGGTACCACACTGCCCCCTAGTGCTCCCCTGGAGCAACATGCACTATGGCCTAAGGGTTGAATATGGGAAACTATTCCCATACCACAACCAATCCATTATTGAAATGGCACAGGTGGTGATGATAACCGCCAGATTTATTGATTTCTGCCCCTACAAGGGGTATATCAACCTCAGCTTCACCTGCAAAGCCAACGCTGCCACTGCAGCAACTGTGCCCCTGGTTTTCCAGGGCACCCCTATCCCCACAACCTGGACTCAGCTCCCAGCGGACACCACTTTGGTGTTCCAGTTTGCTGGCCTGCCCACCCACCTCCCCCTGAAGTGCTCCACCAGGAGCTGATGGATGGTTTGGCAGCCTATGGCTCCAACCCCATCCTACAATTTGTGGTCCCAAATGGGGCCACGCGACTTGCTGGGCCTCAGGCATATGCCACAATAAGCCCTGAATTTAGTAAAGTTGCAGCGGCAATTCTGCCACACACCATTATTCCCTCAGCGCCTGACCATCCATTTTGGGCCCATGTCGAGGGTGGGCGGACAATCTGTCCATCATGTTTTGAGTTAGACCACTTGAAACGCAAATGCCCCTACTCAACTATGTCAGATGGATCAGATGACTCATCCGCTGACCTCCAATCTGATGCCCACCTTGTACAATTTCAGGTATGGGGCACAATCCTACCTCCTCCACCCCCAAAGCCTGTTTCTGCAGCTGCACCTGCAGCCACCAATCATCCTCCTCCCCACCCCAATGCCATAAATAATCCCTCCAATCAAACATCAGATTGGATCCCAGTTTGATCCCATGCGTCTGCATATGAATTGAACAAACCTCAACCATACGCTGATTCCCCAATCCAATTCAACCAAAACCCATGGGAATTATTAATGAAATCGATGAATCAGGTAACGTCATTGAAGAACCATCGCTGCAAGTTGAGCAGCTCTGTAACGCATAATGGGATGCAAAATTCCCACCTCATAAATATGTCCCACAACCCAATGCCAAACCATTCTACAGCGACCACCAGCTTGCAGTAGAAGCAGCTGCCACACCAGATTGCTGTCCACTCCGCAAAGCTGCCGCCAAATCTGTGTCTGCACTCACAGGAGGAATTGCACCTCCCATTATTCCCAAAGATCTTACTGCACAAAGTAAGATCAACATGAAAACTTTACACAAAAACGTCACTGAAGCCATCCAGAACGTGGTAACAGTAGCACGGAATCTGAAAGTAATTATAACCTGAACCAACATTGCCACGTTTGTTAAATTCTTAGACGCCCACCTCAAAGCTGAAGACGCTTTGGCCAAATACATCATTGGCATTATGATGGCTAACAACTATTCAGAAGTTCCAGTCATCAGAGATATCAAACCCCATACTGCCATGGGACCATCTAGTACTAAAAAAAAAAAAAAAAAACCCCATACTGCCAATGCCCCCACACCCCTACTATCTTCCTTAACACGCACCCTAATCTGGAATGGGATGGATGCGGCCAAAGATGAGCCCCCCAATCCCCCCTCCCCGTCCACCATGGATAGATAGCAGTATTTGCTACCCAACTGTTTGGATATTTGTTAAGTATGATTCAATCAATCTGTCCATTTTGGGCGTTTTGTTTATATCATTAATTTTTATTATGATTTTAGTTTTAGTTCAGTAATGTCTGTCCCCTGGTCAGCTTACCTCAGTTAGATAAATAATAACTAAATAAAATCTTAATACTCATATATGTATATAGTTTATAAAATTTTGCTTGGGGCCTATAACGTCCTATTAGTATTATTAGGTTTTTTATAATAAGAATAAGCCTACAAATTTATATAACCAAGGCAAGCTGACCAGGTCTCAGAGTTTTTAATTACACTCCAAAAGTGGCAGATAAGTCCTGAAGCTGGATAGTGTGGAGGGATTCAAATATATTAGGATGGGATTTGGAGCAATCCAATTATGCTATATATCATATAATATATTAGTTTGAATGATGGGTTGGCCTTAATTCAGGCAAATCCAATTAGGGAAATAAGATTTGATTAAGTATCTGGACTTGAGATCCTTGAAAGATGTTCTAGACTCATATCATAACGTTGAGGCCCAGTGGGCATGGTTTAGCCACTTCAGGGTTCACAAAGGCCCATCTGTGGCTCTCAATTATATTAAAAATTAACTAATTATATATAAGATTATAGGTTGCGAGAAATCTGATGTCTTTATAGAAATATTTGGGGCGTCTTTTATAGGGTCAAGGTAATTAATTTAAATAAATGTTGATAAACTGATATCTATTAAGAAAGATATCAATTTAATCATAATGCTAAATAAATGAATTTTTATCAAGGTTGATACAAAGCACCTGATAAATTCAGATAATAAAGATTTCATCCCAAATTGGATAGAACATCAACCCATGAGGTTTTAGACTCTTTGGTGAAGTTTTATCAAACATTTTAGGCTTTTAGTATAATACCTCAATACTTGGCCCTAAGAAAAGATTTGAGGTTTACCCCAGAATAAGGCTTAACCTTAAAAGAAAAGAATCCTGACACCAGGGGATGGACAATACAAAACAGAAACTAAAAAAACCGAACCAATTTAAAACATTAACTGAATGCCCTAAATGAGCAGCAGGAAACACAAAAATAACGAAAATAAAAAACACCTACCAGGTGGCACAGAGGCAAGCTGCTTATCCCATCATGGTGGAGGGGGATCATGCAGATTGAAATCTTCATCCTCGTTATTAGTATTGAAAAAGCAGATCAATGCTGATAGTAAGGGGGTTGAGGCATCCGCAGGATGAGGGTTAAGGTGGGGTTGATAGCAGTTGAGATTGTCAATTTGGGCCTGAATAAAGAATTCTATAAGTTTGGCAACATGGTGCTCAGCTTAAATGCAGGCGTTGGGAAGTTAGGCTAATTTTTCAGTTTACTCTGTTGACATGTGTGGATGGGGAAAATTTTGCTAGAGTAACGACATTTTTGACAGTATTGGTGGCAGCTTTTATGGAGGCGTTGTATTTCCTTTTTTTCATTAAGAGAAAATTGGAAGGGGACAAGGGGACATGCAGCTCTTTTTAAATTCAATGATGGATTTTGCCACAGCTTTGTAAAGATGGTGATTTTTAGGTGAGGCCATTGCGGCCTTGGCAAGCTGGTGGTCATTTTGGTATGGAATAGCATCAGGTTTGGGGACATATTGTTTGGGTGGGAATGGGGGATCAAAGTCTGAATTTATAAAAGTTTCTAGATCGATTGGTTTAGCTGAAGGTGGGTCAATTTCACTAAATTTGGTCAATTCACCTATGATTCCCAGGGATATTGGTTGACTTGTATTGATCCAGTGATAGATAGCTGTTATTAGATATGTTTTGAGGTAGAGGATTTTTTGGAATGAACATTAGTCCAAGCCTGCATCCACTTGGTTGGCATGGGTGTTCATTGGCCAGCTTGAGTTTTAGGTGCTTGATTTTGCTTCTGATTTGAGCTCATGGCCTTTGGGGGCTGGGGCAGCCAAATTCCCCACTTGAATGCTGTTGGTGTGGCCTCATGGGTGGAGTTGGTCATGTTCACAGGGTGTGAATTATATTGACATGCTTTTTTCATATGTTCCAATTAATAGCAAAGGGGCAAATTGTGCGACCATTGTTGGTGTAGCCCAAAAGAAATGGTTGGGTGTAGATGATATAGGCATGCAAAGGGATGTGCTAGGTCATTTTTAGCTGGTGGGGGTAATGGTGGCCATTGCCTGAGGTGCTAGTCTCTCAGCACCACTTGGGGCAATAAAGTGGAGGATGGGGTCTGTGACATAGGTGGACAGCCCAGATATCAACTCCTCATATAGTGTTTGAGGGGGAAGGTGTAAGGGGATGTTCGCAAAGGTCACCACAAGTGTGGTATCATTGGGGAGGCGTGTACGGGTGGTTGTAATGGGCGTGTTTTTATAAATTAGGGGCGTTTCTGCTGCAGCGTTCACATCCTCTTCAGTAGGGAATCCTATATCATAGTAGCCTTTGTAAGGGCGGAAGTCAAAACGCTCTGCTGGTGCAAAGGTGGCCTTTTCCAGCTCAATAATTGCTATGTCAGCATATGTGAAGAGATGTCTGTACTTGATGCTGAGGCAAAAGCGAATATTTTGATTGGGGTGGGGCTAGGGGGTGGGGCGGGTTATGTGGACTCGTGCAAGGTGAAGTGCTAGGCCCCTTGGAGGGACATAGCGGCCAGATGTATTTGGTGGGCTGGATGAGCCAGTATTCACAAATTTTCCTGCTGGGCGGTAAGTGCTAGTGGTTGAAGCGCCGCTGCCCCATACTGGGGCAGCAGGTGGTGGATCCAAGGACATAAATTTAAATTGGTATGATGAGGCTGTGGTGGAAAATCGACTTGTTTCTCAAAAATCTCTTGAAATCAATGTTGAGTGGAAAGAAAAAAATGAAGAGCCTATAAAATTATCCTAACTAAGTAAGATTTTAGGGGATATAGCTACAAATGTATTTTGTTATTGACAGAAAATCTGTTGGCCAGACACAATCCATGGAAAATTTCTTTAATAATAGTGTCACTCATTGGGCATGAAACAGAATAGTGCAAATGACCACAATGAGAAGTCTACCCACAGTTTAATTTTAAAAAAGTACAGATGAAGCCTTGAAAGATAACTGATTTGAGACATAAAACTTGTATTTTTTATCTAACCTGAGGTAAGCCGATCAGGTGATGAACAATATTGATATAAAGGGATAGGGGAAGTGAAGTATAGCGAGATTTACGCACCCCAGAGTAAATAAGCTACCCCTTTTGACAGCTGATACCACCAGATATAGTGGGGTTGAATGACTTACTCTGAAAGGTTTCCCTATTATAGAGAAGTTGTGGAGGAAGGGGTCCATATGCAGAAACCAGACTGGGAACCATAATTTAACAAGTTGTTGTTGCTTCAGCCTCATAAATCTGTATATTAAGGCTTGAAAGTGTTCCAGTAAGTGTAGGTGAAATCTGCTGATTTTCCCACAGATGGTGGGCACAGTTCTCATGAAGGCATCCAGTGCTACGGTGTGGATTGTCCACATTGCAATGGTGACTATAAGGTAGCAGATCGTGGGTGCTATAGGAGACACCAGTTGAAGTGTGAGGCGGTTTCTAGAGATTAAACGTTCCTGTTGTTGTGGATTTTAAGCAGACGCGCAAATTTCCGCCATATGGCTCTAGATGGTGGGCATGATTCAAGGCGGGGGTGTAGGGTGTCATCCCCTTCACACACTGCACATGTCGCATGAAGAGTTAGAGCAAGCCGCTGTTCTGTAGGTTCATCTGATTCAGCGCCAGGTGTTTGCTCTTACCCTTGGCTATAGGAGTGGGTGATGTGTGAGCCTCCACATTGCCTTTTATGTTGTGAGATCATAAGGGGTGTTCAAGGAATCTAAGTAGCCAATTCTTGCAATAACTGAGACCTTATTGTGTATGTCCCTCTGGTTGGTCCTGCTTCCTTAGCGTAAATCTTGATCTGGGTCTTCCCCTTCTCTGCCTAGTGCTCGTTATTATAACCATCCACCCTATGTGCTTAATGGTACAGAGGAGGCGTTTGAAGTGAGAGGGTTCCATGTGGGCCCGCTACATTGGGGCGGTTTGTAAGGTATGTGAGCAGACTAGACGGATTGAGTGGGTTGGATAGTTTGAGCGCTTGTCCAAAGTTTGCCCTCGCCGCTCTAGACCAGCGTTGTTTTGGGAAATCTGGGGCTAGGACTTCCTCTATACATGTGCCCAATATGCAGTTGGCGTGGACTCCAAAGTCTATTAGGCCCTTTGCCTCCGCTGGAGCGTAAAAAAAGTGTGTTTTCACCCATACAGGTGGCCAGGAACCAGGCCACAGCCATCCCTGGATAAGTGCGCGGATTGAGGATATGGATGTAGATGAGAAGGAGATTGTGTGGGTGGGGAACCACAGCATCGACAGGGTGAGTGATTGGCTCTGTTACTCGTCCCATTATCCCTGGGGATATTCCCTTGAGTGAGGCGATGCAGTTGGAGACCCGCTGTAAAGATTGTTCTCATTTGTCTCATTGGCATACCCCATGTTTCCAGCCATATCCCAATGTGGCGGACAAAATTGGTTAGAGGAGGTGATGCGAAGGGTAGGATAAGTGGGTTGTTCCTTTGTGGGGGGCTATGAGGTTTAGATGTTATGTCCCAGTTGTTAGTGTACATGCCTAGGAGGATTGTTTCCAATTTTCCTTTTGTTTATTGACACGTTGCTCACAATGGAATACTCCTCTAGGTGCATTCCAGCTGTCAGACAGCTTTGTCGTTAGCTATACCTGTCATTCAGTCATCTGCAAAGGCTAGTAACTTGACTGTTGGTTGGCCTTGTGCGGTTATGCGCATGAGGTGTGAGTTAGCAATGCAAAGGAGTGGATCAATACTGAAGTTATACAGCTGTGGGATGAGAGGGTTCCATTGTTTGGTTCCTCTTTGTGGTGTGATCTTGTTATTTAAGAAGCCAGGGCCACATAAAGCCATGGATGCAGATTCTGTAAGGAGCATCGCTCAGTTTATGAATTTGGGCCTGATTTTGAAGGCGCTTAGGCATTCCTTCAGATACGGCCAGCTAACGCAGTCATATGACTTCTCCTGGTCTAGGTATACCAGGGCTCTAGTTGATTTAGACTGGCATATGTTGGCGACGGAGTGTATATTGGTCCAGATTGAACCCCTGGTATGAACTCTAACTGATTGGGCGACAGGACTTTGGAGGCTATTGTGCCTAATCTGGTGGCAAAGTTTTTGTAAGTAGTTTTTATCAGTGTTAGAGAGTGAAATTGGGCGCCAGTTGGCCTGGTCCATCTTGCTTCTTCTTAAACAGAGTTATGACATAGGAGTCCTGGCCACCAGGTAGGAGGCGTGTCTCCAGCAGGCACTGGTTCATTGATGCCAAGAGGAGGGGGGCGATTTGCTTGATTTATTTTTTGTAGAATTCGTAGGGTATCCCATCAGGCCCTGGGCATTTCCTACTTGGCGCACCACAGACTGTGTCCTAGAGATCCTCCTGTGTGATTATGTTTATGAGGTTTTAGTCTGGCGGTTCACTTTGTATTCCAGCGATGTGTATATTATTGTAACATTTAAGTTTATCTCAATTGTTGCATTTTGAATTAGATTTGAATTTTCCAAATCTGAGTCAAATTGCTTTAAAATACTTTTGACTTGGTCATTTTGGGCACTGGGTTGTGCCTCGCCAAAGTTATAGATTAGGATTGTATGAGCCTAATCAATAACTTAGGTGAGGCCCCCAAAGGGCGACCTTTATAAGGTGTGCCTGCTGATTCCAAAGTTCACTTTAAAATTCTAACCCTAGCATTCTTTTCCTGGGAAGCATTGTTGGTTGTTTCCTAAACGAGCTATTATCAGCAGGCCCATTGTAATATCCTGAATAAAAATAAAATGCTTTTTGGGGTTTGTATACCTTGCATACCTGTTGGTCTTTTTTGGGTATCCAGTCGAGGAGCTTCTGAGTGGGTTGGGTCAGACTAACCCCCTAGAGGACCTTACATAACCAGCTAGTAGTAGGCAATGTTTGGAGCTGTCAGTGCTCCAAACCTCTCCCTTCTTGGTTAGGAGAATTTGGTTGCTTTTCAGTGCGCCAAAAATTATTTTAATATATGGCGATTGGAACTGAGGTTTTCCGTCCATTACATTATTCTGAAGCCAAATGTACACTGCACGCCTCTGATCCCCAGTTCAGCTGACCTCGGTGGTCATTTTGTCCCAGTTGTCAAGGAACCAGCACCAGTGGGAGATGGTGACTGATGGCCAACCCTGGACCTAAAGTGACCGTCAGTTAAAAATTCTGGTGGGGATTCCATTCACCAAAGATTCAGTTGGCACTGAAGGGACCTGTCCCAGCAGGGCTCCCTCACCAACGGATGGTCTGCCTGAAAATGGGATGGACGTCCAGCTGCACTGTACCATGCATCCCTCTCATGCTTCCTGTTGGAGAAAGCGCCTTCCTGGTTGGGATGGGAAGACCATCGCCAACAAGAGTCTGGGAGGGGGTGCACAACTCGGCCAAGTGCCAGGTGTGCATCCTCAGCTGGGGGTCACCCAACCATGCTGTACCACGCACCAGGCACCCCTTTCACAATTTTGTTGGAAAAAGTGTCTTCCTGGTCGTGATGGGAAGACCATTGCCAACAGGGTTCCGGGAGGGTGCACAACACAGCCACATGCTGGGCGTGCATCCTCAGGTTGGGTGGGCTGATTATGGCAGCCCAGTCCTGATTCACCCTCACCATTTGTCTTTTCCCTCAAGGGGCCTGGAGTTTATTTGGGCTAATTTTCCTGGGATAGAGGCAACTCGCCGCAGGAAACCCTCATTATAGCAGCCTTCCACTGTGGGGCCCCTCTTTGGGGAGGGGCCCTCTTCTAGTGGGGTTAATGTAACAATTGATTTTATCTCAATTGTTGCATTTCAACTCAGATTCAAATTTTTAAATCTAAGTCAAATAACTTTAAAATACTTTTGGATTGGTCGTTTTGGGCGCTGGGTTTTGCATCACCCAAGTTGTAGATTAGGCTCATACAAGCCTAATCTACAACTTGGGTGAGGCCCCCAAAGGGCGACCTTTATAAGGCGAACCTGCCAACTCTGAAGTTCACTTCAGAATTCTAACCCTAGCATTTCCTTCCTGGGAAGCATTGTCAGTTGCTCCTCAGATGAGCTATTTTTGGCAGGCCCTTTTTATTATCCTGAATAAAAATAAAGGCTGTTTCAGGGTTTGCATACCTCACATACTGTTGGTCTTTTTTGGGTATCCAGTCGAGGAGATTTTAGGTGGGTTGTATCAGACCGACCCCCCAGAGGGCCTTACATAAACAGCTATTAGGCAATGTTTGGCCTGTTGGTGCCCCAAACCTCTCCCTACACGGTTAGGCTATTTTGGTTGCTTGTTGGTGCACCAAAGAATTATTTTAATATATGGTTGGTACTAGGGTTTTCTATCTGTTACAAGAATTTTTGACTTTTTGAGGGTCAGTTAGGGTGTCACAGTATAGCTTAATGTAGTAGCAGTGTACTTCCGCCTTGACTTTTTCTGGGTCAGTTGCCACGGTGCCATCATCTTTGCAAACCTGTGTGAATGTGGACTGGTTCCTGTAGGAGTGAAATTGGCAGAAGAAGTATGCAAGCAGGTTTTGCTTTCTTTTTGAACTTACCTTTTCTTGATACTTTGACTCTGTGCTGGTGTTCAAAGCTAAGGGCATTTAGGCGGGCGTATATTTTCGCACATTTGCGCCCCCAGTTGGGCATATAACTGGAATTCGTGGTGTTGAGCTTGAGGTGGTCCAGTTCTGCCAAGGTGCGCTTAATTATGGCTATGGTGATGGTGTACTTACACGAGGTGAGTTTCATGTGTAGATGACATCATTTTGGGGGACCAACCCCAAAGATAAGGCTAGGCGCCTGGAGGCCTAAAAGGTGAAGCTACAGGGCCTCCCTGACTTGAGGCATGCCCTAGACCAACGCTGGGTATGGGCGAAATATGCCCAGGTTGGTACTAGTGGGGTGCCAAAAGCCCAGTTTCTTACTAAGGCCCAGGTGTTAGAACAAATGGCCTACCTAATGAATGCAGATGGTTCAGTTTGGTTTGTTGAGGAATGGGGTTTTAAAACCTGTTCCATTTACAAAAAACGCGTTCAGGTTGAATCAAACTTCAATTGATAACTCGAGTGAAGTCATTTTCAGCTTATTTAATAAATTTGGATGGGAGCGTTGCCCTATTGTTGAGTCAGTGCTTGGGTCCACTGCAGTAAACCCCATTTGCCCCTGACAACACTTAAATTTGTTTTCCCAACCAACATTCCTTGTTGGTCAACTTCCCAAATTTTTTCCCCGTTTTTACCATTTTTTATGTTATTCCAAACGTTCCTGTGTGCGGACCCCTTTGAGGAGGTCTCACACTCCATTAAACTTGCCATTCTGAACACTGTAAGGTTATCACCATGCGCACCATTGGTTCATCCAGGTCTTCTCCAACCTGGGTCATTTACCCCATTTCTCAGTGTGCACCGCGGCATTTTGGGCTGGTTATTTATAGCATTTCTTTTCTTAAGTTATTATTGCTCCAGCATCCTCTGCTGGGCAATAATAATTTTTATTCTAACAGCTAGTTCCCTGGCGTTGGGCCTGTGCACCGAGCACTGCCCCACTGGGAACTGGAGAGTTATAGACACTTTCTTTACATTATCATCTAACAATTTTTCTTATGTACATGAACTTTTTTCGTGTAGAACTTTACTGAAGTGGAAACAGTGGCTGCCAGCTGTGGGCTCCAGCTGTCATTAGCCACACCTCTGTTTCCTCTTTTTCCCAAAGGTTGGAGCAACTTGAGTTATTATGGTTGCCTCCAACTGGAAAGTATCCACCCTTCATGTTTGTACCTGGTGGATTCAGATGCTTCGAGGTCCAATAGTTGTGATTCCCTGACTTTCCGCCAAAATAATTGATTTTCATTCCAAAAAATGAGTTTTCCTTTGACAGCGTGTTCAGATGATGCCAGCGGAATTGGCGCAGATGGCCTGGTGTTATTGGCCTTGGATAATGTTGGGCATTCCATTGAGAGTAAAAAAATAGGGTCATTTGCATTTAGAAACGTGTTTTTAAATGAAAACCTGATATATACCTCTGAATTATTTTGGCCCTCTCATGGCGCAGATTTGGAACCTATTCCTGTGTTTGGA
This sequence comes from Massospora cicadina, assembly GCA_022478985.1. Lineage (NCBI taxonomy): Eukaryota > Fungi > Entomophthoromycota > Entomophthoromycetes > Entomophthorales > Entomophthoraceae > Massospora > Massospora cicadina. Next base: position 7,293 of record JAKSZP010009354.1, on the reverse strand, counting down.
ATCACACCAGAAAATCTCCCTTTGACCTCTTTCATGATTTGCAGCACTCAGGAAGTTGAAAAAGAGCTTCTCCTACAATATGAAAACGTTTATGCACCTGCAGAAGGCATGGAGGGGTGTGTGGCCTCAGTAGTAAGAGTGGCCAACTATCCCTCCCCCTTCTATGATTCCCAAACCTACCCTTATGGTTTGCTCAAGCCAGAAGAACTTTTAGGTGAGTTGGGGGCATTTTATGCATTATATAAATCCCACTCTGGATACTTCCTCTTGACTGCTACCCTTACATCCTCTTTGGAGAAGTTCACCACAACCATTTTAGTGGATACCGGTGCCCCTAACAATTTCATTAACCATGACCTTGATGACTACCTTGAGTTAAGTTGCTCACCAAGCGATATGGCTAGAGGTGGTTTTTTTAAGGTATCCCTACGGTGAACGTCATAGGGATGGTGGACTACCAGGTGGGCACCTATCTTTTGTCTGATCATTTCCAAGATATCAAGAACCTCTTGTTACCCATTATTTTGGGGGTTGAGTGGTGGAGAAAGTTTGATGTCCGCACTAATTTGAAAGAAAACACTTTATCCTTGTCTTTAGCAAACGGTCACCAATTGATTGTTCCTTTGTTGGAGGATAACGCCCCAGGCACATTACCCCATTGGCCAATGTTCCCACTCCTTATCTTGCTCCTTTGCTGAAGCCCTCCGTGGAACTTTCCTTACCTTCCTGTTTGGAGGGTTTGGAATCCTCTTTTGATGCAACATCAGCCAACGCACTCCCTGAGCACTCCAATTTCAATTGTGACTTCAAGCTCATGGTGGATCTGGTGCGTATATCTTCCCCCATTTACCCACTGACTGTCTTGGAGGAAGAGGCGTTGGATGTGTGGGTGAAGGAACAGTTGGCCAAAGGTGCGATTTTTTAGCGTACCTCCCCTGTATTCTCCCCCCTACTCTTTGTGGAGAAGTCTGATGGTACTTTTCGCCCCTGTGTAGACTATGGGAACCTCAATAATGTTACCGTACCAGACCTCCACCCCATCCCTTTAGATTCACAGATTGCACGCTATGTGGAGAAGGCAAAGGTCTTCTCCAAGCTGGATTGTCTCAACGCGTTCAATCAGATTCGGATTAAAAAAGTGACAAGAGTGGTTGACCACATTCTGTGCCAGAAAAGGGATCTTACAGTTTCAGGTCATGCCCTTTGGGCTTAAGAATGTCCCTGCTATCTTTCAACGCTGCATTGATGCAGTATTGGGGGACCTGTTAGGGGTATGCGCGGTCGCCTACATGGATGATATCCTGGTGCTTTCCCCAGATCAGAAGTCCTATGAAGTCCACCTTTGGCAAGTGGTGGAGCGGTTAAAGGTAGCCAGCCTTACGTTGAAAATTTCAAAGTGCGAGTTCTTCAAGTCCCAGGTCACGTTTCTGGGCAACGTCATGTTTGACCAGGGACACATGATAACTCCAGACAAGGAGAAGGCGATTTGTGAGTGGCCTACCCCCACCTTGGCCAAGGAATTGAGAAGCTTTTTGGGGACGTGCAAGTTCCTCAAGAAGTTCACTCCCAATTTGTCTGAGGTGATGGCTCCCTTATACAAGGCTAGCGGTGCTAAGGTGCTTCAGTGGTCCCCCGTTTGGAGGATGCTTTCCAAGCAGTGAAGTGTACCCTGTTGTCCACATCTGTTCTTTGCCATGTCGACCCTTCAAAGGAGTTCATTGTGTCTACTGATGCCTCCAACTTCGCCATAGCAGCTGCTTTGTTACAAGTAGGCTAATATGGGATAGAGCATCCGGTGGGTATTTTTATAGGAAGATGTCTTTGACAGAGTTGAATTACGCCGTTTATGACAAAGAGTTACTAGCAGTGGTGGAGGTGCTGACTTATTGGCGTCACCACTTGCATGGCTCGACCCAACCTTTCCAGGTACATACAGACCACCGTGCCTTGCTGTACTACCGCGCTCCTCATGTCTTAACCCCATGGCAGACCCTTTGGCATGAGACCCTTGCCCAATTTGTATTCATATACAAGTTCACCAAGGGCAAGGATAATGGTTTGGCGGATGCTTTGAGCTGCAACCATGCTTTAGCACCCAATCTCAAGGAGTTTGAAGTTTACAACACACAGGTGATGATTCCTCCAAGTAAACTTCTGCCTCAATGACCCTCTCCCTTGGCCAAAGGGCCAGCGCTTGCACCTCTGGAAAACGCGGAGGAATATAGTATGTTCAGGAAGGTAGTCCTTTCCCAGACACTAGTAGCTGAATATACTATGGTACTTGCTAAGTTCGAGTTAAATCAAGAGGATCTCTCCAGGGGCTACCATGTGAAGGATGAGATGGTGTAGTTTCAGGGGCGCCTATGGGTTCCTGCTGGCCCATTTCACCTGAAAATCATCTGGGACCATCATGATGGACTCAACATTGGACATCCGTGGAAATCAAAGACAATGGAGTTAATATGCACATGTACAATTGGAAGGGCTTGCCTGCTCAGGTTGGGCGGTATTTTTAAGGAGTTTTTGATCTGCAATCATCTGAAGCCAAATTGTCAACCTTTAGCAGGGGTTGTTGGTACCAGTCCAGAAAGCTGAAGGGCCCTGGACTTCCCTCTCGGTGGATTTCATTGTGGAACTACCTGTCTCTGATGGTTATGATGACATCATGGTGGTGGTGGACCAATTTACGAAGTTTTCCCACTTCATTCCTTGCAGAACTACAATAACCGCGGCTGGGATGGCCAGGCTCTTCATCACGCAGGTGTTTGCGTCCCTGGGGTTCCCCAAGAGATTATCAGTGACTGGGGACCCCAATTCACCTCCATCTTTTGGGAAGAGTTGTGTAAGACTCTTCAGATTCGCCTCTGACGTTCAATAGCCTATCACCCTCAATCAGATGGGCAGACTGAACGTGTGAACCAGTTCTTGGAGCAGTTCCTGCGGTGTTACACCACCGTGGATCATTCTGATTGGGTCTCTCACCTTCCCAGGCCCAAAACAGTTACAACAACATGTCACATTCCTCAATCAGTTGTTCCTCTTTTTTCGCCAGCCATGGCTTTAACCCCGCCTTTAACATGGAGCCCAGCTGTGGGTCTAAGGTTGAAGCGGTGGTGGACTTTGCCAAAACAATCAAGAAGGTCCACCAGGGGGTTTCAACAAGCTTGGAGGCGGTAATGAGAGTGTATAATGAAAACGCTGATGGGAAGCACCGAGTGGGTCCTGCATACAAGGAAGGGGATCTCATAATGCTGGATGCTCATAACATCCCTATCAAGAAGCCATGCAAGAAGCTGGGACCAAAGATGATTGGCCCCTACCGCGTTGTTAGAAAGGTGAGCCATGCCTTATACTAACTAGATCTCCCCCCTTCCTTCTGGATCTTCTCTGTGTTTCATGAGAGCAAACTGATGTTGTTTGAGGGCCCCTCACCAGAGACTCCTGAGGCCTATCTTGTGGATGGGGCGCCAGAGTGGGAGGTGGAAGAGATAGTTGCCTCCCGCCATGTTAAAAGAAAACTGGAGTAACTGGTAACCTGGAAGAGCTTTGACGCTGCAGAGAACAGTTGGGTCCCTGCACGCAACTGTGTTCATGCCCAAGATCTAATTGAAGCCTTCCACAAGCGTTTCCCCCAGGCTGTCAGAACACAACCCAAACCTACCGTTGTCACAATGAAGTTGGCCCCTGCCCACAAAAACTTTTCCCTTGCACAAGCCCCTGGAGGGGGGGTTGAGCCCCATCGGGAGGATAGGGTAATGTCATGTGTAGATGACATCATAGTGGGGTACCAACCCCAAAGATAAGGGTGGGCACCTGGAGGCCCAAAAGGTGAAAGTAACAGGGCATCCCTGACTTGAGGCATACCCTAGACCAACGCTGGGTATGGGCAAAATATGCCCAAGTTGGTACTAGTGGGGTGCCAAAAGCCCAGTTTCTTACTAAGGCCCAGGTGTTAGAACAAATGGCCTACCTAATGAATGCAGATGGTTCAGTTTGGTTTGTTGAGGAATGGGGTTTTAAAACCTGTTCCATTTACAAAAAACGCGTTCAGGTTGAATCAAACTTCAATTGATAACTCGAGTGAAGTCAGTTTCAGCTTTACTTAACAAATTTGGATGGTAGCGTTGCCCTATTGTTGAGTCAGTGCTTGGGTCCACTGCAGTAAACCCCATTTGCCCCCAACAACACTTAAATTTGTTTTCCCAACCAACATTCCTTGTTGGTCAACTTCCCAAATTTTTTCCCCGTTTTTACCATTTTTTATGTTATTACAAACGTTCCTGTGTGCGGACCCCTTTGAGGAGGTCTCACACTCCATTAAACTTGCCATTCTGAACACTGTAAGGTTATCACCATGCGCACCATTGGTTCATCCAGGTCTTCTCCAATCTGGGTCATTTACCCCATTTCTCAGTGTGCACCGCGGCATTTTGGGCTGGTTATTTATAGCATTTCTTTTCTTAAGTTATTATTGCTCCAGCATCCTCTGCTGGGCAATAATAATTTTTATTCTAACAGCTAGTTCCCTGGCGTTGGGCCTGTGCACCGAGCACTGCTCCACTGGGAAGCAGAGAGTTATAGACACTCTCCTTACAGTGAGATGGTGAGTTTTAATAATAGTTCAGCTTTGGAATTTTCCCAGGGGTATGATGGGGTCCAATATAATAGCGTTGTGAATTTCTTTTCATGGCCTTGTGTTCAACCCAGTTAGATAATTTGGAAACGTATGTTTTCTGGGTGTAGCTTCTTCCCGGTTGATGCCTTTATGGGAGTTCAGGTTGTTGAAAACTGCACTAAAATGAGTCAGTGGTTTGTGAAATTGATCTTTTTTGTTGAGAAACTAGAGATGTTTGAGAGGTGGGTTTTCAGCGTGAGGATGAGGTCAATGCAGCTCATTGATATGAGCGTTTCCTCATATATGTTGGGGTGGGTCATGTGGGGAAGGAGTGGCGACCTGAGGTGAGGGTATCATATAGGCCAAGGATGCCTTCCTTTTATGGAATTTTATGTGTCCCAGGGGTATCTCCTGAGGTTAGGCCATTGGCTCATGTTGGGGTCAGCCCAGAAGTTGAAGTCGCCCAACAGGATGGTATCTGGTGAGAGGTAAGTGTTGGGATGGTTTCAAGGAATTATTTCCTCTCAGCTGCAGTGCATTGTGCATAGATGCATGCTATTGAGATTGTGTCCTCTTGGCTTGTGATTGTTGCTACCAGGACATGGCCATGCAGATATGAAGAAAAGTTAGTGATTTTTAATTTTTTGTTATCTTGAAGACCTTTCCACAGTGGGATGTCCATACCAATAGGGATGGTGAGACCCTGGCTGACCAGGATCCCTCTTTCCCTTGTAAACTGTAGATACCTTGGATTGCCAAGGTATCTACAAAGGGTTTTTGCAGGAAGTCCAGATTTTTGGCTTGGGACGCTTGAGCCCTGGCTCCCACAACGTTTAGCATCCCTATAGACACTGAGGTGCCAGCGGCACCTCAGGAGCGGTTGGGAGGGCCATCTGGCCCTAACCCACCATTTATTGCCATGAACTTGCTTCATGTCACTGGGCCAGTCCACTCTGTGTCATTGCGCAATTCCTTAACCTGTGCTGATTTCATGCAGATCTTGAAGTTTTTAGGGTTTGAGTCAGATTATCCCGCTCGTTAATTATGGTGGTTAAGTGCAGAGTGCAAAACTGTTTTCTGTGGCTGCAGGGTACAAATTTGTAGATGTGGGTTCCATATTCCTGCCCATAGTGTATCTAAATTGTCCTTCTAAGTTAGCTTAATTGATACCATGTGTGAATCAATTTAATCATTGAAAAATTTTCAGCTTGGGCATTCTGCTCTGATTGGTTGGCTCAGTTGATTTCCTTTATGTCCTCCTGAATTTGGCTGGAGCTAATGGAGGAGGCCATGAGTGATGCAGCCTTAGCCACTGCCCATTTGTGGGACTTCTGTACCATTTTTTGTAGTTTGGGAGATACTGGGTCTATGAGAATGTATTGCCCAGCCTCTCCCAAAGGAAGGAATGGTAGGTGTCAATTATTTTGGCAAAGTCTTTGTCATCTTTATCCATGGCATCATTACAGAAGTCTGGGGCCAAAATGTCCTCCTTCATGTGGCATACATGTATCTTGTACCCAATGCACTGCAATAGTTAAAAATTGGCAGTACACTTTCTGATGTGATGTGGAACACCTTTTAAATACTACCATCAGGTAGGTAGAACACCGCTGTGAGCAAGATTTTCATGAGATCTTAGATTAGCTCAGATATTGGGTTGATTACAGTGATTGCCTTTCCTGTGCACAGGTTTGGCATCAGGTGAAACTGTTGTAGTTTGAGTTATTCAATGTCTCCATAGACAACAAGTCCAAGTCAGAGCTCCTCCTCAATTACCTTGCGGAGAAGGTTAGTAGTGAGCAATTGAAGGAGATGAACAAAGTATTTGCTTTGTTACATCTGGTGCACATGGTACATACAATTTGTTTGCCCTCAGGGAGGGCAATTTTGATGCAGACTTTTGAGGCAGCATCTGCATTTTCTTTAGTTTCAAATCCCATATTGGTCTTGCCACAGTGGATGGTATGGGTGGTAATGTACCCCGCATGGGGGAAAAGGGAGGCCTGTGCATCACCCACTTTTCTCCCACAGAGTTGGAGAATCAACCCTAGGAAAAGTCAGAGACCATGCTCTACCTTTAATGGGGTTTAGCATACTGGATTTCATTTATAAGTTTTGTTGGGTTGTGAACTCCACAAACCCAGATGATGTCTGAGTTTGTGGTTTCTTGGTGGCATTGGTTCTTGGTCCCTCTTTAGGGCATTTATTGCCCTATGGCACACCATTTTGTCCATTGCAAGATACTGCTTTCACCCAGTCTAATTGGGATTTGTTGAAATCACCCATTTCTCCTGTGTGAATATCAAAAATTGCTGTTTGAATTGAACTGTGGTAATTAATGTTATGTTGTGGGAAAGATAAGCTCACGCTGAGATATAAAACTTATACTTTCAGCAAAAAGTTGAGAGACCTCACACATGGAATTCTGAATCCTGGTGTCCAAGGCAATGGCATGCGAGCATTGTCCATAAACAATGCTTTTATAAAATCTGTATCAAATTAAAATCTCTCAGAGAGATATGGAAACTGTGAAATCTATCAAGATATAAAGTACTAGCCTTTTACCCGTGCTTCGCTACGGTGTCTATAAAATTTCAGATATTCAATTTAATAATTTAGATTTTATATTATAGACAAACAAAACCACTCAGCCAAATCCAATTGCTCAATCGAATCAA